>JAOVVI020011075.1:0-12797 GCA_028571085.2 Nepenthes alata
GTCCGGCCTCATGAGATCCTGTGTAAAAGAAAAAGAAAATTTTTTATGTCCAGTAATGTTATTTAATTTTTGACCTGACGGCGTCGATATTGAGTTATTCAAGTACGGGCCGTCACACAAAGTCTAGCAGTTTAATTATGCCTTATCTAGTATAATCTTTGTTCTTCTCTGGTTTACGTGTTGGTTTGTACTCATGCCGTTTTGAAATACGATCTATTTTGAATTACTACCTCTGATCATTTGTTTTAGTTTCGAAGCCATTTTTAAAATTTTCTACAAATGATGCATAAAACTAAATTTTCTAGAGATGACGCGTAAATCTATAGTTCCTATAGATGATGCATAACCTATCTTGCAAACTTAGTGAATAGATGGCCCAAATACAACAACAACTCTCCAAGCAAGCCCAAGATCTTAAGACCCAATAGGCTGATATATCAGATGATGATCCAGCATCAGATTCATCTACTCAATCACGATGAGGTTGATCGATTTTGATTTAGAGTGTGAGGAGGATGATTCATTTTGATCAACAATGGATAACATTTTAGTAGGTCGGGACCTAAGATAAATTAAAGTTTTTAAACAAATTTCTTCTTCTTCTTCATCTTCAGACTCTTCATCTTTAAGAAGAAGAGATTCTAGGCACAGTTCTTCTTCACTCATTTCTTCATATTCTTCATTAATTTCATTTTCTTTATTTTTTAGAGTCGAGCTCATATTTATATTTGATTGATATATATTTGGTTTAGTTAAATTAATATTTTTATTATTTTTTGTAATATTAGATATATTAGTTTGAGAATTATTCCCAATATTTTTATTTCTATAAACATTTCTTACATAGGACATAAACCATTCAAAAAATGGTAAATTCTGTTTAAGAAAATTCATTATTTATATCCACGTACTTCTATATTCTTCTATTTGTTCTGTAGTAAAGGTTCTAAAAAATTAATTTCTAAGATTATAATTTTTTCTAACATAATGTCTTTTCTAAGTGCATCCATATCTGGAATAAATTCTTATTCAAGGGTTATTACATTTATTGTTTATATTTCTGATAGAGTTGGTGATTGTGGGGTTAGTTGTGTAATAATTTTAGGAATAGGGTTCCTACTTTTAATATTTCTTGTATCATGGGAATACGTAGATTGATATCTAGTATTTGTTGATAGCCTAGAAGGTTCATAATCATTTCTAGGTGTTTCAAATTCAGAAATAATTGATGGAGGTCTAGTAAGTTATAACTTAATGATCTGGGTAAATAATTTTATGGTTGATTAAAATTAAAAATAATATTACTTTCAGGTGTTTCAGAAATATTTATAAATTCTCTTCTAGTTATATGTCTAGGTGGTTGAGGAAGATTCACTTACCAATCCTGTAGTAAAGTGATTTCATCCCATTTTAATAATTTTAGAGTAAAAGTAGCAGCATGTTCTACTTCTACTTGTAAGACTATTGTCTCACTAGGTGGAGTCTGGATAAGATATTTTGGATTATATTGACTTATAAGTAATTTAAAATAAATTTGATAAAGATTTAAAAATCCCCTTCGGTCTTCCTGTTGAGCTAAACCAGGAAGATGAACATTAAGAACTAACGTATTAAATATAGTTGGGTCATGAAGATCAATTGTAAAATTTGGTGCACAATTAAAATAAATTGATCCATTATATAAATTAGATTGACCTATTGCTAACAGAGAATCATTATATTATAAAAATGTTTGATCTCTTAATTATAATAAAACAGGTGTATCAATTTCAAATTTTGTTAAGGGTTTAATTGCTATTTGAATTAATCAATAATGAATGTAATTATAACCTTAGTTTTTAAACCTTTCAATTGAAAAAGAAGATAATAATTTTATTTGATTGTACTCATTTTTAATAGAAATCGTTTGTTCATGATCTTTAATGGAGAAAATAGTTTTAAAATCAAAAGTGCCTATCTGATAGATTTCTTTCATGTGTTGTGTGGGCAAAGTCCAGCAAGAGTAATTACAACCATTACTCGGTATAATCAGTGCTACTCTAGTGTTTGTTGTTGTACTCTAGTTCGAAGTACTACCCCTGAACATTCATCTTAGTGTCGAAGCCATTTTTAAGATTTTCTACAAATGATGCATAAAACTAAATTTTCTTCAGATGACGCGTAAATCTACAGTTCCTACAAATGATGCATAACCTATCTTGCAAACTCAATGAAACAGGAACAACCCTGACAAAATCACCCTTTTAATCATCACAGCGGGACTTACACATCGGTTCACAGGCTTAACATTCCCTTTCGTTTCCAAAGCTATCTTGCAAGTGATCATACCTTACACAATTATAGAAAAAGTAGCATTTATGCCTTACACCGGGTAGAAAAAATTGAGCATGGCTCTGATACCAAATCGTATGCAAGATCGTATTTCAAAACGGTATGAGTATTAAACAACACGTAAACCAGAGAAGAACAGAGATTATACTAGATAAGGATGAATTAAACTGCTGGACTTTGATTGATGAAGATGTTTACATACTTTGGAAGTGTATACAAAGAAAGGCTGAACAAAGAAAGGAAAGGAAAAATTTATAGGGAAAGAAAATAAAAGGCTGCAAAAGAATAAGCTTTTTAAGCTCTCATTCTTGTTCTTCCAAGTTATTGAGTTCTAAGCTCTTTTGTGACGAACAAGGCTTTAAATAGATGATCTTGGATAATCTGCACCGTTGATGATTGACATAATTGTGTAGAATCGGAACCGTTGAATAGTCGCTCCATAATTGTCAGGAATCAATTCTATTTTGCATCATGTCAGTCAGCATAATGACAAATTTTATTGTAGATGTGATCACACAACTTCGTCTGATTGCGTCGGTTCTGTTAGCTATCATCGGACACTTTTGATGAATAGTATTGTATAGTGTCTGTACAGTATTTACGTAGTATCTGCATAGTGAAAACTTTTGAAAACTTTTTGACTTTCTGCATCAGTTGCCTTCTGAGCTTTTTATCGCATGCTGAACATTATGTGCTAAAAAATATTTTTTTTACAATGAAACATCGGATGGTAAAATACAAGCTTCCTTCTGTCTTATTAATGGAATATTTTGATAACGTTCATCTGTTCATCTGAAAATCTGTCAGTCCATGGAATAGTTGTTCGAAATTAATTGATCTTTTAATTTTGGCTTTGGCTGTTGATGTCACCATGGTGTAAATCTTCAAATAACGTTGTCGAATCTTAGTTTGTTTTTGTCGACAAAAATATTTCTACATCCATTCTGAGATGGAGTGGATCTTGTATCCATTTAAAGATTGAATGGATCCTGAGTATAGCCTGCTGCATATGGAGGCTTTGGACTAGCAGTACGTGATCGTGATTGAGTAGATGAATCTGATACTAGATCTTCATCTGATATATCAGCCCATTGGGTCATAAGATCTTGGGCTTGCTTGGAGAGTTGTTGCTGCATTTGGGCTATCTAGACTATCATTGTATCTAATTGGGCCTTCTGGGCTTCCATTTATTTAGTAGCCTTATTAGATCGTTTGAAGGAGACAGATAATGTTAGAGATCCAATACTGTGAGAACTTCGTGGTTTTGATTTGAACGTACTGGGTCTAACTGGGGATTCTGGAAGATAATAGTTTGGTGTAGTTGGTAGGATTTTTGACGCTATTTTTATAGTTTGGGCTAAGGCTTGGTTCTTCTTGTAATCATCATCTATCTGTGTATAAGTGATCAGAACATAATCAAACTTATCCCACTATTTGATTCTGAATTCTCGAACAATTGAAAGAGGCATATCTTGAATTACTAATGGTAAATCCGCATAATGCTGATGATAAGTAAAGTGCCATGACATCATTCATGGAAGTTCATAATCAATATGGAAACTGATTATTCTATGTGGTAAGATAATCTCTCTGTGTAATTCTTCATAATGTATTTTTGCATTGTTGACACTGCTTGGATAGAGTGCTGGTAAGGAGCCGAAATAAATCCACCATTTTGTGAACCATACTGGTAATAATTTTAGACAGGTTTTATCAAATCGTATAAACTAAGAATGAGTATAGGACCTGAGGTAAAAAGCATTGTACCATGCTTCTTTGTAATCTTGGTAATTATATCTTTTTGGCTGAAAATGAACTGAAAAAAATTTAATATCCCAAGGGGTAAGTCCAATATCTTGAAAAAATTTGATGTGTTTAATTTTGATAGTAGAAAAGGCAATGGTATTGTCTCTAGGATTCCGGTGATGTTTGATTTTAACCGAACCAAAATCAACTAAGGTTAATTCATAGTACTGTTGGGTTTTAGAAATATATGCAGTTTTGTATAAACAATGAGGATAAAACATTTTCTTTGTCAAGGTAATGAGCTCATTTAGTAATGGTTTTTGATAGTAGGAGGTAAGAGCAATATGGAGTTTGAGTGTTTGGTGATATACTGGTTATCATTAGAAGTCGGAACTGGTTGTGTAGAAGTGGAAGTGGGATTGACAGCTTCCTTGAAACTTAGTGGTGGAAAGTCACGTAAGGTTGAGTATCTGTTAGAGGTTGGGATAATCCGTGGTTTAGATATTGCATAATCATGCACTGACATTGTATAATCATGTACAGATTGTTTTGATGGTTGCTTGATTGGAGTATAAGGAGGGGATGGAATATCCGTCTCGTTTCCTTTCGGATGCAAAGGTTCCTGTAAAATTTTTTTTATTAAAATATCTAAAATATGTGATTCAATAAATTATTCTACATCAAAATATGATTGCTATCGTAGAGAAGTAAAATCTTTTATATCTTTGCATAGAATAATATGAATGTTTTGATATACAATACGATATATAAAATCATTTTGGGGTTTCGGTATGCAGAAAGTTTCTTTATGAATATGTGAAAAATAATTTGATGAATGAAATGATAATGCTTTGTTTATGGGAATCAAAGTATGAAATGCTAATGCCTTGTTCCAAATATTAATTTGATTTGGTCTAATGTATTGAATTTTTATATTGGGCTTTTTATTATTATAAATTTCTAATTGCCTAGTTGATTCTAAATGTTTAGTATCAACTTGTTTATTAGAAAATGTAGGATTTTTACTTATATCTAATTGCATATTGGATTTTCCATTTTTAGTATTAAAATATTGATTATTTTTAATCATTAATTCTATTGACATGATTTTAGTATGTTTGCAATTTTTCATACTTGACTTACGTTTTACAAATTTACTAAACACTTTCTTAGTTGGTACATATTTTTAAAAATTATTTAGTAACTGATTTGTATGTTTATTAATGATTAATTTTTGAAGATATTTTAACAATCTCAGTATTTTTAGTAATAAATTGGATTTAATAATTATTCATTTATTATTTATAATGAGTTGGTCATTTATTTGACCTAACATTTGTTTGGATATAATCTATCTTTCATAATATTTTATATTAGGTTTGGGAAAATTATTTATTTTTTCTATAAAATTAAGTTTATGATAATTTTGATCAGACAGTATTTGAATCTTTTTAGGATGATTTAATAAATTATTTTTTGATTATTTTTCTTTTTCCATTTCTGTGTTGCGAAATAATTGTATTAAATGATTAGTACTTACTTTGTGAATTTGTTTATTTATTAATTGATTCTCTTTATTATTATTTAAAATATTATTCTTTATTTGTAATTGCTTGGAAATTTTTGATTGATTTTTACGAGTTAAAGTATTATTTATTTTATACCTCTGTATTGTAAATTCTTTTTGAGGAATAAAATAATATTTTATGAATAAAGTAGATAGTTGATTATTAGATAAAATATAATCACAAATTATTTTATAATATTTTTGATAATTATAATGAATATGTCTGTTTCTAATATGTTGATACTCTATTGTCCTTGTTTGCGTTAATGGACAATATTTATTTTTTATCAAAGTAAGTTGTTTGTTATTTGTTAACATAAGGTTATTTATCCTATTATTTGCTTTAATTTCTAAACTTGTATTTATTCTATCTTTAATAGAATAAAATGAATTAGGGTTTGAACATATTTATTTTGGTAATTCTCTTTGAAAAAAAATAACATAATTGGTTATATTAGACATATATAATTTCATATCAGAGAAAATATTGTTAAATTTTATTATATAGGAGTTCTGAACATTATCATATAAAGTTTTAACAATTATTTGATCTTGATTTTTGTAAAAAGTTAATTGATTATAATAAAGTTGAGAAGTAGGACTAACAATTACTTTCGTTGAAATGTTTTGTTTAAGTTCTAAATCCTTAGATAAATTAGACTTATTTTCTAATTTTTGTTTTAATTTACAATGTTTAGACTTATGTCCAGTTTCTATACATTTTCAATATATAGTTTTTAATAATTTTTTTTGTGGAGATTTTTTGTCTATTTTAGATGGATTAAGTTATTTTGTTATTGTAGTATAAAGTATTAAAGAGTTTTCTTCTTTAATATTTTCTTCTGTAATATTTTCTTTAAGGTTGATCGATTGTGATTTAGAGTGTGAGGTGGAAGAATCAATTTTGGTATTTTCTAAGGAAATTAATGAATTTTTACTATGTTTATAATGAATTTGATTTGTATCTTGTTTGATATCTTGTTTGATACATTCTATAGGAGTTCCTTTTTGTTTATTTTGAATTCTATTAATTTGACTTATTTTTGTTGGAGCTTTAGATAAATTATTTATTTTTATGATTAATTTATCTAAAAGTACTTTTCTTTGTTGTGCTGATGGAGAGAGAGTGTAACGTACTCTAAAATTGGTGAAGCAAATGATTCAATTTGATCAACAATAGATAACGTTTTAGTAGGTCGTGACATAGGATGAATTAAAGTTTTTAAACTAATTTCTTCTTCTTTATCATCTTCATCTTTAAGAAGAAGAGATTCTAAACACAGTTCTTCTTCACTCATTTCTTCATATTCTTCATTATTTTTTTTCTTTATTTTCTAGGATAGAGATCATATTTATATTTAATTGATATATATTTGGTTTAGTTAAATTAATATTTTCATTATTTTTTGTAATATTGGATATATTAGTTTGAGAATTATTCTAAATATTTTTATTTCTATAAATATTTCTTATATAGGGCATAAACCATTCAAAAAATAGTAAATTCTATTTAAGTAAATTCATTATTTTTTTTCATGTACTTTTATATTCTTCTGTTTGTTCTGTAGTAAAGGTTCTAAAAAACTAATTTCTAAGATTATTATTTTTTTCTAACATAAAGTCTTTTCTAAGTGCATCCATATCTAGAATAAATTTTTTTTTAAGGATTATAACATTTATTGTTTATATTTCTAATAGAGTTGGTCATTGTGGGGTTGGTTGTGTAATAATTTCAGGAATATGATTCCTACTTTCAATATTTCTTGTAACATGGGAATACGTAGATTATTATCTAGTATTTGTTGATAGTCCAGAAGGTTCATAATTATTTCTAGGTATTTCATATTCAGAAATAATTGATGGAGGTCTAGTAAGATTATAACTTAATAATCTAGTTAAATAATTTTGTGATTGACTAAAATTAAAAATAATATTACCTTCAGGCATTTCAGTAATATTTATAAATTCTCTTCTAGTTATGTTTAGGTGGTTGTGGAAGATTCACTTGTCAATCATGTGGTAAAGTGATTTCATCCCATTTTAATAATTTTAGAGTAAAAGTAGCAGCATATTCTGCTTCTATTTGTAAGACTATTGTCTCACCATATGGAGTCTGGATACAATATTTTTGATTAATTTGACTTGTAAGTAATTTAAAATAAATTCGATAAAGAATTAAAGATCCTTTTTGGTCTTCTTGTTGAGCTAAACCAGGAAGATGAACATTAAGAACTAACTTATTAAGTATGAAGATCAACTGTAAAGTTTGGTGCACAATTAAAATAAATTAATCCATTACATAAATTAGATTGAACTATTGCTAAGAGAGAATCTTTATATTTTAATAACGTTTGATCTCTTAAATATAATAAAACTAGTGTATCAATTCCTAATTTGGTTAAGGGTTTAATTACTATTTGAATTAATCCATAATGAAAGTAATTATAACCTTGATTTTTAAACCTTCAATTGATAAAGAAGATAATAATTTTATTTCTTTGTAGTCATTTTTAATACAAATTATTTATTCATGATCTTTAATGGAGAAAGCAGTTTTAAAATCAAAAGTGCCTATCTGATATATTTCTTCCATGTGTTGTATGGGCAAAGTCCAGCAACAGTAATTACAATAATTAGTCGGTATAGTCAGTGCTACTCTAGTATTTGTCATTATGCTCTGGTTTGAAGTTCTACCCCTAAACATTCGTCTTAGTCTCGAAGCCATTATCAACATTTTTGACAAATGATTCATAAAACTAACTTTCCTACATATGACGTGTAAATCTACAGTTTCTACAGATGATGCATAACCTATCTTGTAAACTTAGTGAAACAGTAACACCCCTGATAAAATCACCCTTTTAATCAACACAGTGGGACTTACACATCGGTTCCTATGCTTAACATTTCCTTTTGTTTCTAAAGCTATCATGCAAGTGATCATGCCTTAGACAAATGCAGAAAAAGTGATCATCCCTTAAATAAATGCAGAAAAGTAGTGTTTATGCCTTACACTAGGCAGAAAAAATCAAGCATGACTCTGATACCAAATCGTATTAAGGATCGTATTTCAAAACGGCATGAGTACAAAACAACACGTAAATAAAAAAAGCAGAGATTATACCAGATAAGGCTGAATTAAACTCTGGACTTTGATTGATAAAATTATTTACATAATTTGAAAAGAGATACAATGAAAAGAAATTTGTACAGGGCAAGGAAAATGAAATTTACAAGGAAAGAAAATAAAAGGTTGTGGAAAGTCTAAGCTTTGTAAGCTTCTCCAAGTTTCTTGAGTTCTAAGCTCTTGAGTTATGAAGTTCTGCCTTCTACTTATTCAAGCCAGGCTTTAAATAGATGATCTTGGATAGTCTGCACCGTTGATGATTGAAATAATTGAGTAGAATGAAACCATTGATTAGCAGCTCCATAGATGCCAGGAATCAATTCTATTTTACGTCATGTAAGCATAATGATAAATTTTGTTGCAAATGTCATTGTAAAAATTTATCTCATTGCATCGGTTCTGTTAACTGTCATCGGTCACTTTTGATAAATAGTATTGCATAGTGTCTTCATAGTGTCAGCATAGTATTTGCATAGTAGTTGTATAGTAAATGTTTTGACTTTTTGCGTCCTTTCTGCAAATGCTTGCTTGGCAACGTCGCTGAGCACTTTTTGACATAATTGCAGCTTGTCAGCTCCTTTATGCACATAATTGAAGAAACTATATATATATATATATATATTAACAACAGAATGTGCTAGTAAAAGGGAAGATATTTACACGAGATGTACAGAATAGCGGTGCATCCCAAGGACCAAATAAATGATGTGGGCCGAGACATTGGGCTGGTATATGGGTTAATAAATTATATTGATAGACATAATGAGCAGTAGTGAAAACAAACCAATGTCCATTGCTGATAAGAGCTCCAATAAGGATGGGGTTAGGTTCCTGCATAATAAGGGTTTGGATTGGTTTGTTAAGAATTTGAATCCAAAAATATCTTTTTAGGATCTAGATAACAATATATTGCTATGGCGTAATCTCCATAAGAGCAATAGTAGGTGCCTTAGTAGAATGTGTCTGTCGTTTATAGATGTAAAGGCCATAACTGCTCCAAGCGGAAGAGGTCCAGGTTAACGGAGGAAGTTACATATCCCATGTGGTGCCATCTGTTAACTTGAGAACAAGAATACTGGGTTTTGTGTGAAAATAATCACAAAAGAAATATAACTCATGTGATGTTAGGAAGACATATATATCTTGTCTAGGAAACCATGTTTTGTTTAAATAGTTGGTATTAAAGTGATAATACTCTTTCCAAGTTTGAGTATGATCGGAAAAACCACTAATCCCTTTAGTACAAAAATAGAGTAAGAGTCCATCCTTGGAAAATGTACCAAGATTAATACCAAGTTTAAAAATACGTCCAGATCCATAATCGGTATAGGCATCTTGTTGAAATAACTCTTAAAACTCCTCTGGGATAGGTATCATATGCCAAGTATTTAGTACTGGGTTGATAATATAAAACCTTGCTGCATAAGTTGTTGCCATTGGTGTGCATAATAATAGGCCATTGTTGCAAGCTAAAATTTGAAACCAATGATTATACATATGACTGATTGAATCCATTGGTAAAATCATATCCCCGGTGGGAATAAAATTCCATCAACTACTATATTTTGCTTGTAAAAGATAGGTTTAATCATCTTTGATTGAGGTATGATAAGAATGATATTTAAGGAAATGTGTTTCTGAGAATAAGGATAGAAAGGATTTAGAAAGAGATGAGAATTTTAATAAAGCTTCGACAAGAAGCCATAAAAAGATCTCATAAAATTGATCATAAGTGAAGACGGGTGTAGGAGTTTGTTTAGTTTTTCCTGAGGAGGTTTTCTTTTTCCTTGGCATGATGTCCGAGTAGAAATTCTCTGGTCAGGAAATCTGGTATAGAATTAGAAGAGCCTTTAATAAATTTAATTTTAAAATAAAAAATAAATAAAATAGCTTGACATCGTGCAAAAATTTATTTTGAAATAAGATTTTTAAGATCCTTTTGTAAAACATCTTTAGCAGCTTTGTAATCTATTTTTAAAAAGAATTTATTGTTGTATAAATCAACTTAAAATTTTGATATGCATAAAACAATGGATAAAATTTCTTTTTTAATGGTTGAATAATTTTTTTGTGCTCCTAACCATAATCCAGAATGATATCTGACTATTTGTGTGTGTTTATTTGTATCTACCTTTTGTCGAAGAATGCCACCATATCCTATGTCAGATGCATCTGTTTCCACAATAAGTGATGCATGTGGATGAGGAATGCCGAGGCATGGTAAATGTTGAACTTGTTGTTTTAGAGTTTTTATAATCGTAGTGTGTTCATTCGTCCATGCAGGAGGATTCTTTTTAAGTCTTTGAAATAGAGGTCCACAAATTTGTCTAAGGTTTGGGACAAAATCAGAAATATAGTTTAGACATCCTAAAAATCTCTGTAATTGAGTTTTATCTTTTATTTCATTGGGAAATTTATTAGCAAATTCAATTGATCTTTGAATTGGGGTTATGGTATGTTGATAGATATTAAATCCTAAAAATCTTATCTTAATCTGGAATAATTTGATTTTTGGTGACGAAACAACTAATCCATTATGTTTAATTATATTTAAAAATTGATATAAATGTTTAAAATGTTGTTCAATTGTGTTTGAAAATACTAAGATATCATCAATATAAACAATAATAAATTGGGTATAGGGATTAAATATTTGATTCATGATATTCTGAAATTCAGATGGAGCATTTTTTAGACCAAATGGCATGACATTCCATTCATAATGCCCAAAAGGAACAGTGAATGCTGTTTTATATCGATCTTTTTCATGTATTTGGATTTGCCAAAATCCTGATTTCATGTCAAATTTAGAAAAAAATGTTAGCATTATATAATCGATTGATTAAATCTCTTTTATTGGGTATTGGATTTCTAATCCATTGGAGGACTTTATTAAGTGGTTTATAATTAATTACTAATTTAGGGATATCTCTTTCAATTTTAACATTTTTCATGACATAAAAAGCAGAACAACTCTAAGGTGATTTTGACGATCTAATTAGTTTCTTATCAAGAAGATCTTAAATTTTTTTTTTACAATATTCTAATAATTCTTGATTCATTTGGGTAGGTCTAGCTTTAGTAGGAATTTAAATTTCTATAAATTATTTTTCATAAGGTAATTCTACTTGATGTTATTTTCTATTCCAAAAGGCATTTGATAAATTTGAATATACTTTATTTTTAAAAATTTGTTATAATTTTTTAATTTTTGTTTGTAATAATGAAGTATTCAATTATTGTTCGATATTAATAATTTATATTTCTTATTTTAAATAATTGATTTGTTTTTTTCTTTTTTGTTATTAAATTAATTTGTCTATATATTGATATTGCTTGTAATTTTTGAAATTTTTTTGTTTAATAGGATGAATAAAAGGAAAAAGAATTTTATTTCCTAATACTTGTGTAGATAAACCTTATGCAGTTACTTTAAAAGGATAAATTTATTTGAAAAAAGGTGTACCAAGTATAATATCTTGATGCAAATCTTTTACTAGAATAAAAGTTGATTTAAAATAATGTCTTTGATTACATATAGCAATATTTGTTAATTTATATTAAATATTTAATCTAGATCCACTAGCAGTATGTAATTTTTAGTAGTTTTTTGATAATATTTAGTTGGTATTAATCATTCTTGAATATAATTTTGATCTGCACCTGTGTCAAATAAAATAATTAATTTTAAATAATATTTATTATTAATTACTAATGTAATTTGACTATACCATTTTTAAAAATTAATTTTAATTATTAATTATAAAAATTAATCACCAGGTTATTTTGGTTATGAGGAAGATGGGTCAG
Source organism: Nepenthes alata (assembly GCA_028571085.2). Lineage (NCBI taxonomy): Eukaryota > Viridiplantae > Streptophyta > Magnoliopsida > Caryophyllales > Nepenthaceae > Nepenthes > Nepenthes alata. The sequence continues at coordinate 12,582 of JAOVVI020011075.1, forward strand.
TGATATAATGGGTTCAAAATTTTATTTATTTTCTAATATTACTATTCTTGTATCTAATTAGAGTTTATTAAATTTTATTTCTTGTAATTAACTTTTAATATTTTTATTTCATCTTTAATTTATTTTTTTTGTAAATCTCCGGTTGTGACTTGATGAAATAAAGAGGGAGTACGATATTTTTAAAATATTTTTTTAAGCTAAAAGGTTCAGTATTTT
>JAOVVI020011076.1:0-10011 GCA_028571085.2 Nepenthes alata
CCAAAATGTTGACCATTTTTTGTTAATTCCGGAGTACCATAATTGTTGACCGTTTTGGTCAATTCCGGAGCACCAAAATTGTTGACCGTTTTGGTCAATTCCGGAGCACCAGAATTATTGACCGTTTTGGTCAATTTTGGAGCACCAGAATTGTTAACCGTTTGGGTCAATTCTGGTGTAGCAGAATTGTTGACCATTTTTGTCAATTCAGGAGTACCAGAATTGTTGACTGTTTTGGTCAATTCCGGAGTACCCGAATTGTTGACCATTTTGGTCAATTCCGGAGCAGCAGAATTGTTGACCGTTTTGGTCAATTTCGGAGCAGCAGAATTGTTCACCATTTTGGTTAATTCCGGAGTAGCAGAATTGTTGACCGTGTTGGTCAATTTCGGAGTACCAGAATTGTCAACCGTTTTGGTCAATTCCGGAGCACCAGAACAGTTGACCGTTTTGGTCAGTTCCGGAGTACCCGAATTGTTGACCATTTTGGTCAATTCCGGTGCAGCAGAATTGTTGACCGTTTTGGTCAATTCCGGAGCAGCAGAATTGTTGACCGTTTTGGTCAATTCCGGAGTACAAGAATTGTCAACCGTTTTGGTCAATTCCGGAGTACCAGAATAGTTGACCGTTTTGGTCAGTTCCGGAGTACCCGAATTATTGTCCATTTTGGTCAATTCCGTAGCAGCAGAATTGTTGACCGTTTTGGTCAATTTCGGAGTACCAGAATTGTTGACCGTTTTGGTCAATTTTGGAGCACCAGAATTGTTGACCGTCCTGGTCAATTTCGGAGCTCCAGAATTGTTGACTGCCCAAGTCAATTCTGGAAGGGTCTCGCGGGGCCATTAGCCGGATTTCCTGTCAGAGTGTGACACATGTCTCCCTTTGGTTGGACGGAGATCCTGGTCATTAATGCGCAAGGAATCCGCCTTTTGTAGGGCCAAGTAGGGAGGTGACACGTGGCAGTTCTGACGGCTCTTAATGAGGGGTTTCGAGTGCTTGGCGCCCAAGTCTTCCTTTTCAAGTTTTAAACTCATTCGTGCCGTCAAATTTTTCATCTTCGTCCTTCTCGTTCCCCAACTGAGTGTCTTCAAAGAACCCTAGAGTCTTTTCTGGCCATGGCTTTTGTGGCAGACTTCTCTTCCGTCTTGGGAGAGAATGATATCAATGCTCTGTGCGTTGAGTTTAATATTCCCAAAGAGATGGCCTGGAAGGTTCCTGGCAAGGATGACAAGGCTTTTGCCCCGCCGGAGGGGTACATCATCGTCTACGAGGCTCACATGAGGAGCGGTCTCCGTCTGCCGTTGTCGACAGAGTTTGAATCGATCATGAAGGCCCTGCGCATTCCCATTGCCCAGCATCTCGCCAACGCGGTGAGGTATATCTGCACCCTATGTATTTTTTCTCGAAAGCTTGAACAAAGGTTTAGGATGTCCGGCGTTAGGGTATTGTTTAAATTGAACCGGGGGCCCGAGTGAAAATCACTCTCTCCCCGGTTGGGCATAAAGATCAACAAGGCCATTCACGACTCGCTGAAGAACTGGAAAAATCGGTTCTTCTTCGTGAAGGTGGGGGAGAAGTGGACCCTTGCTAGTCTGTGACTCACCCCAATTAGCAAGTCTCATGTATTAACTTGAAACATTTCATATAAATATAATCAAAACTAGTATAAATATTGGGAAATTCTGCCACCCTATCTGATATACACAGGAAAACTAGAATTCATCCAAAAATAAATAGGTAAACATGACAAAGTTAGTAATATATATGCCTCCAAAATGGCTAAATAATACATGAAAGTTCTCTAAAAATGCTCGACTTTGACATGTATAACTACTAGGACTTGTCCCTAGTCTCAAAATCCTAGTGATTTGGAAATTGTATAAAATACTATGAGACAATGTTAGTGAATAAATAATAAATTTACAAGTTTACTTATAACCAGCCAATATATATCAAAAGTTAAAGTAATCATGAATATTAATAAATCTATATATGGTTCGTAAAACAATTGTCTAAAATATCTTACTACATAAATATTGAGCCAAATATGAAAACATTACAACATAAAAAGTATATTGAATTATGTAATCATGTCATGTCATTGTTGTGGTCATATGCATACGCAGAGTGGCTCCCAAATAGCAAAAATATCTAGTTTACGTGTCAAAAGCATCATATATACTAAATGTAGTCCCGAAGATTTCATCTCATGAATGTACAAATGATACATGCAAGTTAATGCCCATAAAATTTTGTGTTGTGATTAGACATGTTGGATACGCCAGAGTTTTGAAAGGATAATTTAATAATTTCTCACCGATAGTCAGTAGTTATTTTTAAATGCCGTAGAATAATAATTAAGACTTATTGTGATAATAATATGTGTTCAAATATTTATGTGGGGGTAATTATTATTGTGAAAGGTAATTAAATTAGTTTAAATACAAAACAAAACAAATTCTTAAATAGATCCCCTCTCGTTTTTGTTCTTCTTGGCAGCAATGGATTAAGGATCAAATTCATACCTCAAACACCACACATGCACTGCTGCCTCCCCTTCCCTTTGTCCTTCATTATTGCCATGTGATGAACCTATTGATGAGAAAATTATTAGGAGAATCAGTAGCCTTTAACGAAGAGTATCCATGGGGCATAGACGTTTGTTCTTTTGTGGAGCAAATTTCCATCCTTGTGTATGCCATTTTAGAGAGAGAGAGTTGAGACATTGGGGCTTCTATTGCTGCATTGAGTCATGAAGAAATTGTTCCTGCTGTGTTGCTACAGCTACCAATGTTGCTGTGCCAACAATAACTAGGAACCAGGCAAGTGAATTTTTACCTCTTTTCAATCCTTCTATCACTAGGTTGTCTGAACATTGTAAATATAGTAGGATAACTAATCTGGATCGTCTCAAGATGCTTCCTGCACTATAAAATGACTACAATTCTCATGTGAACAGTAACATGGTAGTTAAGAAGAAGATGAACAGTGCCCTTGGGAAGAAAGTTCTTCGTTTTGAATCATTTTTATGCCAATTGTTATAATGTTATATAAATGCATGTAGGCCAACCAATTTACCGTTTTATACTATGACATGTATAGTATAATTCTTCTTTGATAGAATATGACATTGCTTTTCAAGATGCCGGTAATCGAGCACCGAAGCTTCTTTGGCGAATATGAAAATCTGCCATTCCAGTTTTGGCCGTAGTGACAAACAATTTTCTGCTCACTTGTTTATATCTTAAAATGATGTGTTTTTACATCTCATGATTATTGCTCTTAAATTGTACAATGTGTAGTTTAATAGTGTATTATTGGGTCTCAATTTCGACTTATCAAAGTGGTAAAAATCGGGTGACAAAGTGGCTTGCCGATCACTAAGTCTAATTTCCAAATTTTGTGGGCTATGCGACAAGTCATGTTTAGGCCAATTGTTAACATAGTAAATAAATGTAATAGTGATCGTAGTTTTGCGAATATTACTCTTTGACATGCATACTTTAATATTAGGCTGATGGAAAATGATTTTGGTTAACTGAAGATATAAAATTTGATTAGCAAACACTTGACAATGAACACCCCAAAATTAGGCTCCTTGTGCCTTAGCTGAAACTTCTAGCATGTTATTAATTTAAAATATTTTTGGTGATGAAATTTTAAGGTTTTTTGGGTTTCTAGTGATGAAAAATAAGGATTATATTTTGGATTAATTCATGTTTTATTGTGGATTAATGTAATGGTGATGTTTGGGATATTTTCTTATCTCAGTTAGATCTATTTAAATTAGTCAAGACGATTATAATAAAATTATTAAATTAGCGGTAGTGATGAAATAGATTATATATTTTTATAGCTTTAGAAATGATATTAGTGTACCGATGAGTCCGTTAAGGATTAGGTAAAATATTACATGTCGGTTGAATACTTATTTTATTTTTGGATTTTTTTGATATTCTTGGTAATCATTTCTTAGTTTTTTGATATTCTAGAGAATTAATGTAAGGTAGTGATCCCGAATTATGTTTTAAATGATGATTAATTAAATTAAACTAATGAAAATATTGAGGTGAATTGAAATTTTGGGTCAATATTAATTTTCTAATGGAAAAATATCAGATTGAATGACACTTGATTGATACCTGACCAACACATGCATATTTTGGACAGTAAGGTCGCGCTTGAAGGATGCCTCTAGGACACTCGTGTATATTTTAGGCAAATTAGTCATATTCGATGTGCTCATGAGGGACACATGTGCATGCTTAAGGTAGAATTTGGGTACCTGATGTGCACCTAAGGGACGTTCGTGTGCGGTACAGTTTGTGTCTTGGCGCCTAATGCGTATTTGATGCACACACATTCACCCGTTTTCAATATAAGGTTTGGTGGTCAATTTGTAGTCATTTCTACATGTCTGCAAATCATATAATATTGTTCCCGCATGTTTTAAATTACAAGTTAAAGTTTCTACATGGTATATGCTTTATTGCATGACATTAATTTTAAGGAAAGATAAAGAAAAATTCTACATAAGTTTAATGATAAGTGTATTTTCTTCGGCATATGTTCAAAAAATATGTTTGTAATTGAGTGGAGTTTCAGTTAGATTATATACGAACCATTATAAAGAATTGACGAAATATATTTGAGTATGATCAAGTATATTATAAGTAAATCAAAATTCATACCTATTATCCGCAAGTCAGAAAAAACTGCATTTAACCTTATTTATAGGGTTATATGTAAATTGTTCACCTATAGGCTTTGAATGGTAGCATATGGCCTTTGGTTATGTGAAAACAATCATAACTTGAATTTTGATATTCATTATTTGTTGGTGAGGTTATTATCAATCATTAGTTCTAAAGTTTTTCAACGATATTATCTGTACAACATGGCAATGACTGCACCAATATCAATATTTTATCTATTGATATTTAATGGTTGAAGGCATGAATTTGGAAGTGTGAAACCTGAAAGTTAAGCTTTGCTGTTAGTGTAGTATGTAGTGTATACTAATGACAACTGATACATGTTTGTTTTTCTAGTGAAGTTTTATTTATTTTGAAAGTTGGAAGGTTGTATGTAAGTTCTATGGACTCCTTATTGTTGGATAATGGATCTAAATGCATTGACAGCCCCCTTTCGGTGTCTTTTTAAAAGTGATCTTTATTTATGAAGAAAAAAAATCCATTCATGTGATGAGGCAGGCAAAAATTGGAAGAAATGCCCTTTTAGCTGTGATCCCAGATCCAGTGACATGTTTTACCACAGCAAGGTATTCTCAAATGCAATTTTTCAGAGTGCTGTCAGACTCAAACTTGGTTGTTGTGGACTGGTTTACAAGTGGGCGCTATGAAAGCGGAGAAAAATGGGATTTTGGATTCTACAAGAGCACCAACAATATATTTTTAGAAGATGATCAGCCCCTGTTTCTTGATACGGTAATATTGGGAAGACTTATCTTTTCTCTGAATGGTTTTTTTTTTTAACGACAGTTAACATTCTCATTCACAGTATTGCAATCTGTCTTTCTTGGTTGAAGTTTTGTAATCAGGCCACTTTCACTTTCATTTGACAGTCACTCAATGGTGTATATATACGTATATATGTATATATATGTATTGGTATCGGGGCTCCTTATATTAGTATTTTTTGATATCGTGACAATATTGTGATATGTTTTTGTATCAGTTAGTAAAGCCAATATATCGGCTAATATAACTTTGCTAATTTACGGCTTTTAGAATTTTTTTTTCATTTTAAAATATCTAATGCCATTACATATTATCTAATATATCGATACCGATATGATCGTAACTAATACCAATATTAATATTTTCATCGATTTTGTATATCTATCTGTATGTGTGTGTGAAAAATATATATTAGACTCCACTTAGAGTGCATCATATTTCCTTCCTCATAGTAATTTATTTGTCTCTATATATTTGTTTAATTTTTCTGTCATAACCTGTTTCCTTTGTTCCGACTTGGTTAAGAAAGCCACTTGAAATTAGTACCATGAAATTATGAATGCAGGTGTTGTTAGAGCAAGGAAGAATTAGTAGCATCACTGAACGCATGCAGGACTACCAAGTCATTGCAATTGTGATACTTCTGGGGTTTGCACAGTACTATCTATCTTGAATTGTAGTAAATTCATTTATTCATCAATGGTAAGGGTTTTTCCCCAATTTTAGGAAACTTGTCAAGTAGTGAGTTCATTTCTACAGGCCAAAGTTAAAGCATGTCCAGGACCAAGTTCAAGGAGATGTGAAAAGGATGATGTCTGGGTGTTTGAACAGTAATTCTAATGCCTTGCGGGGCAGCACAAGAACAAATTCTTGTTTTTACTTATCCAAACCAAACTTTGTTGCATCATGCAGTTTCTTTGGCCCTAAGGTACAACTTTCTTTTGTCTAGTTTTGGTATGCAATTGTATAGTGCCCTATATCCACACTCTTATATTTGCTTTAGATTTTTCTATGCTTAATAAATGGTTCAGAAATCTGACAGACGGGTCTCTACTATTCATGTCCTTTACACACTTGCATTATACAAATCATACGAACTTTATGACCTGCAATATCATGCCGCAAGAGATTGATTATACGGTTATTTTGTTATGGACTATTCAGATATAAAGGCTTAAGAGAGCAATAAAAGTGCCTCAAATACTCGAGCCTGTACGAAATAAAGGAAGCCACCTCTATCTCGAATTAAATCCACAATTTCCGATATGTTTAACCTAATAGTCAAATCAACCTTCTTCATTGTATAGTAAGGTACATAGAGGGCTGTAAGGTTACTTCTCAAGCAATTGTTCCTGCAAAAAATACTGTTCATGGCAATTGATGTTAGAATTACTGGTTGTCTGGACTGATTGGAGTATTGTGCTGATCTTTGAGACGCAGAAGGTTGACCTAGAGTTTAGACATAACTTCAAGAATGCATTTGGATTGATACCAGATGGTCTAGAAATATCTGAAGTTTTCAAATAATGGGATTTGTAAATCATTTCATGGCTAAATCATATCATTTAAGAATCCCCTATTTGGTCAAGTGGTATAGAATTTGTAATAGCCTCTTCTTGATTTGTTACCTCTCCTTCCCTTCAACCAGCCCCATCTTGGATTCCTGTGTATGTCAGCCTATCTATCACTGATATCTACACATTGCCAGCTCCCACCTTCCACCAACATACTCCTGAATGAAATCGTATGATTTGTGTATGTTTTCATGATTCTATTTTTTACCTAAAATACCTCCATATTCTACGTCTGATAGATCTGTTTCAACCATGAGGGATGCATGAGGATATGGAATACTTAAGCATGGTAAATGTTGAACTTGTTGTTTAAGACTCTTGTCTATTTTAGTTTGTTCCTCTGTCTTAGAAAGATGATTCTTTTGAAGCCTTTGATACAAAGGTCCACAGATTTGTCTTAGTTTGAAAATAAAATATGCAATATAATTAAGACAACCTAAAAATTGTGGCAATTAGTTTTTATCTTTGATTTCATTAGGAAATTTACTAGCAAAGTCTATAGAACATTGGATAGGTACTGTTGTATGTTGATAAATATTAAATCATAAAAAATTGATTTTTGTTTGAAATAATTTGATCTTTGGAGAAGATACAACTAATCCATTTTGTTTGATAATATTTAATAATTAATACAAATGTTTGAAATGTTGTTCGATTGAATTTGAATATAATAAAACATCATCAATATATACTATGATAAACTGAGTATATGGGTTGAAGATTTGATTCATGATATTTTGGAATTTTGAAGGTCCATTTCTAAATCCAAATGGCATTACATTCCATTCATAATGACCAAATGGGACTTTGAATACTATTTTATAGCTATCTTTTTCGTTGATTTGAATTTACTAGAATCCAGATTTCATGTTAAAATTTGAAAAATCTTATCATTGTATAGTTTGTTGATTAAATCTCGTTTATTGGGTATTAGATATGTTATCCATTATAAGACTTAATTAAGTGGCTTATAATTGATTACTAATCTTGAAACACCTAATCTTGAACTCAGTGCCCACCCTTCTAGTAACAGGGCGTGACTCTTGGAGATAGCAGTTCTCGAGAAGTCAGAGCAACGGCTTGTTTCGGAGGCAAGCCACTGCCCAAGGGGGAGGCGTAGCGAAAGGAAAGCCTCGCTCCACTAAGGGACAGCAGCAGGCTTGGCTTCGAGACGGATGCAAAAAGGGTTGACCAAAACGGTTTCCCACACGAAAAAGGATAACCAAAGTAGACCACTTGTGCATCCAAGGATGACGCCTTAGAACATTGGAGATGAGCTCCCTCTGATCCCGGCGGCAGGCAACTCAAGCTTCATACCGATTTTGAATTCCCACACCACTTCACTAATGAAAACGGGGTGTGATACAAGGCACAACGAGCCCCTCAATTTATAGCACGTAAAAGGATCGACGGGCTATTAAATGTCAGATTTTTTATGCCAACAAATTTACAGAAAATTGCTAGGTGCAAAGAATCACACCAGAACGGAAAACCAGCGAATTAGGAGGCAATCTAAGGGAGGGACAAAAAAGGAAAACGGCAAGTGACATCCCATCAATGAACATGTTGGAAGTTGAAAATTCAAACCCTCCGGCATTAGGGCCTAGTGATGGGGACGGCAGAAATAGGATGGCCTAGCATAAAGGCCCACGGATGGACAAAGGATCCAGAGGGTATCCAGCCCACGACATGTCTCCACAGGCCCAGGGTCCAGTCAACATCTCCGTTGGCCTTGATGGCCCGATCAACTAAGCTAACCTCGTCTGCCCAATCACGAACGGCCCACAATCCTCTTCTTGGGCGCTAGAATTACTTGCCATAACCAGTTGATATAGCTTGGGAGGAATCCCAGGAATATTCGCCTGCACAATCATTACCAAAATGGCAACAACAGCCGGGGTGGATCTCTTCTCAAAGGCAACTACCATAGCAGGCGCTTCGTGATCACAGCAAAGAAGGAAGGAATCTTCTCAGTCAGTCACGGTTGCCATATTCAGCACCCATAAATCTACATCAACAGCTGTCAGTGAGCCTTGGCACCCAAGTAGGGTTGAGCTGGCTCAAACACTATAAATACTCATCACCCCTGTAGGCAAGGGGGGATGCGCACTCAAGAGTTCACAAAAAGATAACTTTCTACCCAAAAAGCTTCCCAAGAAGTCATTCACAATTCTTGCTCCCTCATTCTCAAAGCTGCTCCCTATCGATTGCAACACCACATCAAAGCCGCTCCACGTTGAGTGCACCTTCGAGCCAGGCTCAAAACCCATACTCATGAATCATCACGCATAACTCTCATCTTTGCATTTGAGGAATATTGCTGACATGAGCATTGGAGAATAAATCGGGGAGCTAGTTCTGCCAATGCTCTAACCTCTTATTTTTAAGTTGTGGTGTGTAGGATCCAGGTTATTTGAAACGAAGACCAGACCCACTTTTATTCGACCCGCCGTGGAAGACAAATGGCGCCCTAAATTGTCAGCAACCTGAATCCCGGACGTATCATTGGCGTCGTCTGTGGAAAAGCGAACGAAAAGCCTAACTAGCATCCATACCAAACTGAACATGGTCAATACCAGGGTCCAGGCTAGCGCTCCGACCAAAGATGTCTTCCATGGCGTCGACCCCTTTGTGGGTAGCCATGTGGAGGAGCGACCGGCAACCTTCATGCAGGCGCTCACCGACTAGGTGGACAATATATCCTAGATGCTCGAGACCTTTTGCGCATGCCAAGGCCAGCGTTGGCCGGGGACTCCTTCCTCTACCGCCTGCACTTCAGCATCAAAACGTAAAAGCCAGAGGAAGAAAAACCTGGCCAGAAAGACACGACGCCCGAGCGGCTTCGATTGACGGGGCCTGATCGCGTTTGGAGGGCCGCCTTGGTCGCAGGACGCCGACGAAAGCCCGGAGGAGCGGAATCCTCGCTTCTCCCACAATGAGCAGAGGCCCCCGACTCA
>JAOVVI020011079.1:0-12795 GCA_028571085.2 Nepenthes alata
TTTTTGAAATGATATATTTATCTTTCTTCTAAAAAATACAGATGTGTTCTTTGCTTATAGAATTTATACTCAGATTCTCAGAAGGAGATGGTTTCTACAATTTAGTTCATTTTGTGGGATCAACAGTGGCTGTTATTGCTTTAACTTTCTTCTCCTCCTCAATGCATGTTTTTTCGTTTTCCTTGTTATAGGATTTGGGCGAATAGGCAGTCAGCTGCAAGGTCAAAAGAAAGGAAGATGCGGTACATAGCAGAGCTAGAGCGCAAAGTACAAACCTTGCAGACAGAAGCAACATCATTGTCTGCTCAATTGACCATTCTTCAGGTATTCTATCTCTATGTCTGAGTAGTCTATTCTCAACAACTTTGGCTACATTGTGGTAAATCATGGGTTTATGTTACCCTTATTCATAATGTTTTCATTCATTGATCGTCTCAATGGTGTATGGACAAAGTTTTTAGTAAAGCATGAAATGATAATACTTCATTTATAATTTTCCATTTCATGAGTTTAAATCCACAATTTACATAGTCAAATGAGGGAGACCAACTACTATTTTTCTGCAATTCAATGAGTTGAAAACCTTATTACATGAGAATAAAATGAAAAAGTTGCAGTATGTGCACACATGCACATTACTAGGTATTATATTGTACTCTTTCTGATTCATAATGGGCAACTTGAAACAGAGAGATACAAATAGTCTGGCTGCTGAAAACAGTGAATTAAAGCTTCGTCTGCAATCAATGGAGCAACAAGTTCACTTGCAAGATGGTAGGTCTCATGCTCATTCCCATGTTTTTTGTTTTCCTTTTACATATTGTCTTATTTTTTATTTTGGTTTTGCTATCTAATTTATTTTGTTTCTTTATTAGTAATAGTAAGCGGTAATAATCGGATGAGAAGAAGGTGTCACTAAGTACAAAATCATGTAACAATGTAATCATTTCTAACAATAAATTAATTCCATCTTGAATTCTTGACAATATTGACTGGGGAAAAAAGATTTAGGCTGGAATTGGGAACTTCTTTTGTGGCTTTTGCCAAAAGTTGCAATTGCTTTTTCACAAAGTTGGTTGTTGCTGCTTGGCTGCTTTTGCTGTCTGCCGGCTGCCAAAAGCTGGAAGAGGAGAGGAGCTAGCTTTTCTGACTTCAAGGCTGCTGGTTTCCCTAGAGTACAAATTTGTAAAAATAAGGCAATAGATGCCTTCGAAACACCTAACACTTCCTGGTTTGGAAGCACGGCTACAATAAAGTTGTGATTTCTCAACAATCTTAGACTGCATTTAGTAAACCAGTTTTATCCAATTTCCTTTTTTTGCCCCCATGTAAACCAGTAGGCTGCTTTTTTAGAAAGGTGGTGTTATTTAGTAACCCCAATATTGCTAGCAGCTGTCAGGAATTGGAGCTGGTTTGCCAAACATTGGATGTTGTTGGGATAGCTTTCTTAAGGTCCCAACTTTCTGTGCGGAGAAATTTTACTGAAAGAGGCTGAAAGTTGTTTTTCCAAGTAATATCCTTGCTCACAAAAGAGCCACAAGACAGATGCAGTATATAAAATGCACCCTTAGAACCCTTCTCTTACACGGATATGAGGTTTAACCAATTTCTAGATAAACCAACAATAGATGTTTGAATATTGTTTCATGCACTGATTCAAATCAGTGTCAGGAATCCAATATCAATATTTTTCAATATCATGACAATATCGCAATATATTTTTATATTAGCAATATATTGCGATATTTTAAAATATTGACCAATATGATATTATCAGTTTACAATTTTTCTTTTGAATATTCAATGCCAATATGTATTATCTAATATGCTTGATATTGATATAGCCGCAACTGATACTGATATTTTTATCCGCAGTCAGCATGACTTCATCACTATTCATACATTTTTCTTATAGTAATTGCTGCCGGGTAGAAGAGGGAAGGGAGAGAAGCTGCAGGATGACAAGAGAGGGAGAATAGAGACAAGAGAGGTAGAAGAAGCAGGGGAAGAGAGAGAGAGAGAGTTAGGTAGCAACCATAGGGTGTTGTTACTCTCACAATTTAGCTTCCTAGGTAAACCCAACGGCCTAGATTAGAAGTTTGGTGGATAAATAATAAAGATTATATTAAGTAATTTAAATAACTATTTAATTTTCACTATTTATTCATTTACCTTCTAATTCTAATTATTGGGTTCACAATCAGCCTAAAATATAGGAAGGTCCTTAGCAGCTGTCAAAACCATATAATAATATTCATCAAAACTACAAAACCTAAAAATCAGGATCTTATATTGGGACTCAACTTCTAAGTTAACTAGGAGATAAATTTAACTTTCTAAACGACATTGACCCCTAAGATGAAAATAATAACTAGGAAATGAATATATCTTTTTAAACAACAGTTTTGGCAAGATAGGGAAGTAACAGAATGGAATATTCTCAAAACTACGTTAATTCCAAAATTGCAATAATCTTTAGAATATAACAAAATTTTGGAGACATACCTAATAAATAAATACAGGTCCTCATCAACTCTCTCAGGGTGTGGAAAAATTCAACCCCATCGAGTTAAAATCATCATGGCTTCACCGGATGTGGTCTTGGTCATCTTGTCTACACCTGTTAGTATGAGATTGATGTGGGCAGTGTCGCCAATAGCTTCTGCAGCAGCGATGTTATGCTATCGGATGTCTTCCTTGCGCTTGCTGTCGACGAAAGTTTCCTTCTTGGAGGAGGTTCATGGAGCTTGAATAGCCAGTGCTTCTACAATCAAGCAGAAAATTTCTCAGATTATGCATTGTAGAAAAGAAACCCTAAAAGTCAAGAGTGATAGAGGGAGGAGAAATCTGAGGAGATTAGAGTGAAATAGACATAAAGGCAGAAGTTTGGAAATCAAGATATTAGCTTTGATACCAATTTGATTGAAGAAATGAGGGGGAGGAAGAGGGAAGGTGAGAGGAAGCAGCGGGGATGACAGGGGGAATAGAGAAGATATTATGGAGGGGAAGAAAAAGCAAGGGGGAAGAGAATGAGACAATTAAACGACTGCTACTCAATATCATTTTTCAAAACTACAGAAATATAAAAATTAGGATTCTTATGTAGGGACCCAACTCCTATGTTCTCGGAAATAAATATGACTCTCTAAATAACAATGGCCAAAAATATGATAATAATAGTTAGGAAATAAATATGTTAGTTCTTAGACAATGACAATCCAAAATGTGGAAATAATGAAATGAAATTCTAGCTTTTCTATGATATTCTGGAAATTATTCATATTATAAAATTACAATAATCTCTAGGATATAGCAATATCATGGAACATATCTAAACCGTGTCCTCATCACCTCTTTCTTTAAAATTATTCTCATGCAAGCAACTCCTGTTTAGCCAAACTGGCATGTAATTAGGAAAAACTCAGAAAAGCCAAAGTTGCATCCCAAAGCTTTCTAGCCAACACAATAATGGAAAAGATAGTTGGACTCCCAACTGATTTTTAGAATGAAACTGTTTGCATTAAATTGATTTTTCACAGGTCTCATTACTTCTTGATTCATTTCTGCATTTATAAAGTCCTTAATGAACTTGATCAATTTGATACTCATCAGGCTGTACAGGCTATTATAATCATTTTCTTTCAAATGCACCACAATTTTTTTCAATTCAAAAATATGCAAATAAACACAGATCTTAGAGGTTCTGTGTTTACAAGTGCTGATACTTATGAACATGAATGTGAACGTGAATGTGCACATGAATGTGAACCTAAATGTGTTCATGGAGGAATATGAGCAGGAACATAAGCCATAGTGTATTGCATGCTAGAACTTGGTGGAACACACTAAATGTGAAAATAAATGTAGCTATATATACTAACACAAATCTTCTGAAAAAAGTAACTTCAATCCTAAATCAGGGTTTCTTGAGTTCGAACAGCACAAACTAAAATCACATGCCTGCACCTTACACCACAATTTCTTAAACATATGAGAACTTAAAACAAAAGAGCCTTAAGTATTGCAAAGTAATTTTACAACATGCGAGATCCTATCAAATATTGCCATCTGCATTTTTTATCCCAAATTTCAATGATTTTTTGACATCTAAACCCATAACCTTTTTTCCCCTCCTAATCCAGCCCATACCTTGTATTTTTGTTTTGTTAATTTCCCTCTGGCATGACTTCAAATATGATGGGAAAAAATGATTTTTTGTTGAAGTAAAAACTATGGCACAACTTATTTTTGACTTGCAGTTGACAAGAAAATCTTGCTTTTGAGAGTAAGAAAGAGAAATGAACAACAAGAGGAGGGAGTAAGTGAATTTGGGGCTTGAATTATGGTTGAGTGACAGATGAAAGGGTGGTTAAGCAAGAATGCTATAGGCAAAAGGGTCATGGTATTTGTGTGAGTGGGTTGGCAGGCTTTTTGTTTTCTCCAAACAAAATGTTACTGCTCCTAATATTGGCATTTTGAAATTGTGTTTCATTTCTGAATTGTTTGTTCATTACTTGGATCACCTATCTTGGTTAGGCACCCAATGTGTTTTAGTGAGATGAAGGGGAAAATAGATCTATATGCATCCATTTGATTGTTTTGGAGGGGTATCACTGTTTTATAATCAATTTTATCTCTGATTCTCCATTGATTTTGTTATGAATTAGATTTGGTATCGGGAAATAGGTTTCTAAAACTTGGGGGATTTGTGTGTAATTTATCTAAGGTGTAGGGTATCAATGTGTAATTTACTCCAAAAAAATTGATCCTTGAATTGAGTTGTCAAAGTGGAAGTTAGATTTTATGACAAATATTAGAGAGTAAAAGTAAGCCCATTGAATCTGGATGAAATAGCCATATTACTTGAGTCCATTTTTATTCGAGCGTCCCAATGAAATGGATATTAATATTTATCTCTTTCTTTCCTAATTAATCTTTGTTCTACCAATATCCTAATCTCTTCTTCAATGTATATACAAAGCAATTTTCAGTATTTTGACGAAAAGATTGTGGAATGTTCTGTGATTTGGCTGATTATGCTCCCATGACACTTTGACTCTTTAGTTTTACCCTCAGATATTTGTGTTGGACACTTGGCACTCAGACATAGGAACAGCACTTCCAAATTAATGGTAAATCCATGAAATTAGAAATATTGCAGTCTAACACTGGGCAAGTCCCGTTTCATTCTGAAACTTGCAGACGAGCATGTGCCTGATTAATAAAGTTGTGCTCAATCTGCATTATTCAAGAGTAGAAGCAGCTTCAACAACGTGCTCTTGTCTCATGAATTGGTGATGCATTACCAAAGGAAGGGTGTCTCCTTGATTTATGTTAGGTAGTCACTAGGAAAGCATATGAACCGAGCGGAAGTTTCTCACACAATTGTTAAGGGATACAGGTTTCCTTTTTTTTCTTTCTATTCTTTAGAATTTGAGATGTGTCTTTTATTCTTTAAAGAGAGGGGTGCATGGCTATTTTCCTTCTAGAGGGACTAAGGCATGGCGATCCAATTTCCCTCACCTTTTTGTGCTTGACAAGGATTACCTATCCAGAAAATGCTCATCTGTCTAGCCTTGCTAGCAACCTTGATTTCAATTTCCATCCCTGGTGCTCTAAATTGGAAGTTACTCACCTTATTTTTTGTTGATGACCTCTTAATTGTTCTTAGAGGTGGTCTAAGTCATTGGCTTTGTCACATTAGTGCTTTGAGCATCCTTTGTCTTGAGACTAAATTGCAACCCAACCAAAAGCAGTCTTTATTTTGGGGATGTCAAAGCAGAACAAAAGGCTGATACGCATGCTACATTGATGTCAATGAAGTGGAATTTCCTGTTAAATACCTTGGGGTACTGCCAACTGCTAGCAGACTTAGTGCCACTCAATGCAGACCTTTGGTGGACAAAGTACTAGCTGAAGTGAAATGTTAGTCAGCAAGTTTTCTCTCAGGCTAGCATTTTCTTATTACCAAAGAAAGTTCTTGGAGAAATGGATGCCATTGTAAATGATTTCTCTGGGTGACAAGATCTTGGTTGCTAAGGGAGTCTTATGTCACTGGAGTTCATTTTTATCCCAAAAGAGGGGTTCTGGACATTAAAGATACCTTTAGATGGAATCTTGCTTTCATTGTTAAATGGCATAATGCATATAACAAGAAATCTTTTTAGGTTTGATGGTTGCATTCTCCATATTTGAAGAAAGACATGGCAATGTAGAGTAAGAGGAAGAAAACGGAAGGGGGAAGGAAAGAAGGTGAAGAACTGAGAAAAAGGAGGGAAGATGTAGAAATTAGAGTAGAGAACATGGGAGGGAGTGGCAACTCTTGGCAATGGCCAAGGGCATAAGTTCATTTACAATGATGTAATGGTCTTTAACTAGAAAACATTAGGAAACTAAATAATTAAATAAGAAAACCTTGTATTGAGAAAATCATAATAATGACACAGAAATTTTATCAATAATTAAACTAATAATGACATACGGAAATCTTACAAACAATCTACGAATAACAACCCATAATAAGTAAATCCCAAAATTAATAAAATTAATAATTAAAAATTTATGTCCTCATCAAGTCTCTTGAGGTGGAAAGAACTTGACAATATCAAGTTAAACGATGCTTCTATAGTCAATCTTCCAACTACAAGCTAAATGACTATACAATTATCTGACACCTATAAACATGTCAGTGGAGGTTAGAATCTAATAGTTCCTATAATTTCCTTGGGGTGGGACAAACTCGAGTTTGGTGTGGGAAAATCTTGTTGACTCTGATAGGACTCCAATAAACATGGGCAAGGACTTTCATGATTTTGTGAGAATCTCATATGGAGGTTTCAAAAATTTAGGACATTTATTAATTCTTGTTCGATTTGCACTTGGATCCTCAAATGTGGGCTATTAGGCTTCGAAATTCTTCAGTGTAATTAGGGCTTGGCTATTTCCTGGCAAGAGAGAAGATTTCATGGACGGTTGTGCTTTTTCTTGGTTGATATAGTAGGTTTGGTGTCTGGATCTTTTGATCATAATTGATTATGGTATTTGGTGGTTGTGTTTGTCGTGGGAGAGGACGATGGTGTGTGCTTGTTTAAAGAGAAACGACAGGGGCTTGGAGGTGGTGGTAGTTGCTATAGATGATGGTAATTGGGGGCAACACCTTGGTGGTTGAGAAGATTGATGGATGATAATGGTTGGCTGACCGGTGAATGATGGATTGTGGGGCTGAGAATAATTTGTGGATTCCAGAGAATTCAGGGAAGTTTGGAAAATCTGGAACTTTGATACAGAGCTTTATGGGAAAAAGATGAAGAACAGAGAAGAAGGAATGGGGAGAAAGGTGGAATGGAGAAGAGGGAAGGGGATATGAAGAGACCAACAAGAGGGGGCATAATTTCATTTATCAATAATCAATAATAGTTAGTTAAATATTTAAATAGAAAATATAAAGGAAAACCTAGTAGTCTGATAAGGAAATTCTAATATTTAGGAAACCCTGATAATGACATAAGGAAGTCCTAATAAAAATAAAACTCTAATATTTATAAATCATCATAATGATATAAAAAACCTTAGAGAATAACTCATGAATAACAACCTATAATAAGTAAATCCTATAATAAAAAAATTCATGTCCTCATCAACTCTCTTGGAATAGAAAGAGCTCGACCCTGTTGAGTTAAAATCATAGTGCTCCTGTGGTCAATCCCCCAACCACAAGTTACTTCTGCCGGCATCTATAAATATGTGTCAATGAGGTTGGGGAGAAGCAGCAGTGACTTGGTTATGGTTGTAGTCACTGGAGAAGATGATAATGGTGGGCAGCAGTTTGGTGGCTCGCAGTGTATATTTTCCCAAGGTAGTGAGCAGACTGCTGAATGATGGATTGTGTAGATGAGAACTATTGTTGTATTGCAATGAATTCAGGAAGGTTCGAAAAAGTAGGAATTTTTCTCTCTAATACCAAATTTGATGCAAGGTAAGAAGAAAAATAGAAGGGGAGAGGGAAAGAAGAACAGAGAAAGGCAAGGGAAGAGGATGAACATAGAAACATGGGAGGGAGAGGCAATTCTAGATATGCATATTTCATTCATTAATAATCAACAATGATTACATATGTTCTTAAATAGAAAAGGTGAGGAAACCCTAATAATTATACAAGAAAACCTTCCAAAACAACCCATTAATAACAACCCATAATGAGAAAAATGCCTCACATTATTATAAAATTCATGTCACATGGTATAGGAAGCTTAGAGCACTGAATTGGACCTTCAGATGTCGAAGAAGTTGCCTGGGGTTAGAGATACAGTACTGCAGTTCTATGGTAACCAGCAGCATGTGCAGATGAGATCATCACATTGGGTTAAGAAGGGTAATTTCTTGATTTCCTTGGCTTTAAAGGTGTTTGAAGGATCATATAAGCTGTGTTACTTAGTATTAGGGTGTTTGGGGAAAGTACTGATGGCAAGACATGAGTTGTTTCTTCTTAGCAAACCAGGGACTCAAAACACAAGATGAGATGTTCTACTGCAATGTGATACAGGCATACATCACTATCAATGTGTCCTTTCTTGGTGGAATGAGCAATCTTTGGAGCACCTAGTTCTTCAGGTTTTATTTTATGTAGTGGCGTTTTGAATCAGATTAATATCTGGTTCACAACAAATGGCTTGCAGAATTGCTAGGGAAATCCAAGTTGGATGCAAGTATTCTGAACTCATGCTAAAGCAGCTGCTTTTTCAGCTGCGGTCTATAGCATATGTCAGGACATGAATGTGAGGACTTTTCAACGATAACACTGGCCTATACAGCAGCTTTTCAAGCAAGTTAAAACCTTGATTCTTCTAAGCTTTTAAATGTCAAGGCAAAGAGAAGCAGTGGTCAGTGGATTGCAATCCTTTAGCACTTCTGTATATGTTGACTGAATTTTCTAATATTTGGGATCTGTCACTTGTGTATCAGTATTACTAATACGTGAAATCCTATGCTCCAAATAATGGATAGGAAATTGTATGAGGAGTTTAATCAATAAATGAAAGCTGTCACATACCCAAGCAAAATATCCAAAGCTAATGTTATGTTTGATGGAAATTTCGAGCACCCATCTCCATTAAAATTTGCTTTTTTTTTTTCTTTTTTTCTTTTTTTTTATATGAAAAATGCATTTTTCTATGATACCTATAATATTGACAAATCAAAACTTTTTCACAGGTAAATGATCAATTATCCATGCATTCATTACCTCTGGTTTTGAAAATTTTCAGTAGTTGTCTACCCTATTTGAGAAATAACTTTCTTCCCATTTCTAAATTGTTGTGAAGGAAGCCTCCACACATGTACGAGGATATCAAATTCTGTATGACATCATTTATAATTTGTTGAAGTTGGATTTCATGGCTTGATCTCCATGAAATCGCCAGAGTGCAGCATTTCCCTGCCTATTATTTAACTTGTATTTAGGGAAGAAAGCCTATTATTTAACTTATTTAGCAAAGATTGGTTAATTATATATGTGAATTCTCATTTGATTTTTTTTAAGAATAGAAGTTAAGTATGGCTTGCTCTTTCCTCCATTTCTCTCTATCCACTTCAGGCATGTGTAAAGCTTCTACTTTTCTCTTTCTTTATCTATCCCCCCATAACCACTAAAATAGTTGAACTATTATTATAGTTGGTGATTATTTGATGATGTAGCCAATAAATGGCCTCGTCATGTGATGTTGAAAGATCATTGAATTTGAGCTCCCCATGTTTGTTATTACTCCTCGTTTTCTTATTACATTATGTGGAAGTTTCATGTTTGAAGATGTGTTTCTCATTCCCTACATCACCCTTGCTTCATTATTGTGTTGGAGTTTTTCTTTTCCAGCTTGATTAAATAGTAGGTTAGGGCGTACTTCGGTTATTGTGTTAATGGAGATTAACTTGCGAGGGTTGAGTTGCCATCCTTTTCAATTACTTCAACAAGTAATAATGTAAAAGTCAGTTTGATATCTCCATTCAAGTAGTGACGCTTTTCAATACCCTTTGAGGGTTGTAGAGGATGCATCCCATCGCCAACCTACCTGTGGAAAAAGTTCTTATTTATAGGTATCATTATTAATTAAGAAGAACTTCTATTCCATATTGATTGGTGCTGTGGACATTTCTAACTGCATATGCATATATTGCAAAAGCGGAGAAAAATTGTGGTAAAGCTTTGAATTTATAAGAGTGTACATGCACAGTGTGTGATGATTCACCTGGAAGATCCTCCTTCCATTCATTGAGGAAAATAACAAGGAGATTGAGGGTAAGGTTCTTGCCACCAATTTATGACCAAATTAGAATGGAAAGTACTTGCTGCACCAAAAAAATTGGTGCAAAGTTAAATGTTTAGGACTGCGAAGCCAATGTTGCTGTAGATGAGTTGCAGTCAGCGTAAACACTTGACGTAATTCTCGTTGAAGAAAGATGGGAACGTGTGCAGAAATGCTGTCTTGTGAAATCGCTCCACCATCATTTGCATTAGTATATCCAGATACTACAGTTGAAGGATAGGTTTGAGAAGAAGATACAATACAAAATTTTGATCATGACATTGACAAATTTGGTTAAATCATACATCTGTAGTTCATTGGTTTGCTTTATCAATAGCCTTCTCAGATTATGTTTTGTTATAGTTGCGTAATAGAAGTTAGTCATATTTCTGGCTCTCCTTTATTCTCTTTCTAGTACTCTACAATTATGAGTGAGTTGAACCATATTTTGCCGATGGCTATGACTTAGCTATGTAGCCTGTAGAAGGCCCACTGGTGGAACTTAAGGAGATTATGGAATAGGAATTTTCATTGTTTTGCTCTTCATTTTTATATTGCATTCTTAGAAGGTTCTTTTTTGGAGATGCATTTTTTATTAATTTTCTGAGAGAGTTTTGTAGAAGACCTAACAACCTTTTTCTCTTAAATTTTTTAGCACATAATTTTTTAGGATTTAAAGTTTTCAGCAGTATACCTCTTAAAATTTCAGCACTTGAATTTTTTCAGTAAACGTTTCAACGCATCAAATTTTATTCACATTTTAAAATTCCAGTATTTTCTCTGGAGGACATGCCTTAAATTTGTAGAACGAAAAACACCTATTGAATTCACCAAAAGATACCTATTAAAATTTAAGCAGCTATTCAATATTTTGCGCTCCCAGAACCCAAGAGAGAGAGCCTTGGTCTCATATTCTGTTTGAGGGGTGCTCTCTAGTTAGAAACTCTCCCTCCCTCTCTGGAAAAAAAAATATATGTAAAATGAATTAAATTTTGGATGTGGTAATACAAATTGGAGTGACTTCATTTTTGTGGAATAGTAATTAGGAACACAAGTCCTTGCTGTGCACCTAGATTGACCTTGCGTTCTGCGAGAGCTAAATGATACATGTGATCAAGTCCAGTCATTGTAACCAAATTGCAGGAATTTTTTTAATTTTGAAGTGTTGGGAATTGTGAAAGCTATTTTAGGTATATACTTTGTTGCATTTTGCGGGGATCTCCTCAAGTTTTACAGAACACATTTCCTCATGAAGCGAATATAATTGGACGACATGCCTGAGGATTATAGCTCTCCTCAAGGCAGGATGACTTTATACAACCCCTGGAAAAGATTCCTTTTGTCAGTTGTAAAAAATGAAATATGCAGGAAGGACGTATGTGCGATTGTAAATCAACTGTTTTAGTGAAAAACTCTACATTTGGTTACCCTATTCTATGTAGCTGGAAGAGCCGTGAGGGGAATTTAGCATCCTGAAGCATAATCAGTTATAAAATGCTTGGTTAACAGGTGGGAGGGGAGTGTGGGATTCCCTACAACAGGATTTCTCTGTATTTCCTCTTTGAAATTTGGTTTATTTCTCCCCTTTTCAGATCAAAATTGATGTTTTCCTTTTGCCTTTGTGACGACAGCGCTGAATGATACACTTAAAGAGGAGATCCATCATCTGAAAATTCTGACCGGTCAAACAAATCCGAATGGCGGACCTATGATGAAATTTCCAGCCTCATCATATAGAGGTAGCCAGCCAGTGTACCCTAGCAATCAGGCTATGCAGACTCTTCTAACAGCACAGCAACTCCAACAACTTCAAATTCATTCCCAGAATCCACAGCATCAGCTGCATCAGCTCCAGCAGCATGTACAACAGGAACAGCCGCAGCAGCAGCGGCAGCTCACTGAAGATTTGAAGATTAGCGGAGGATCAATGTTGGCTCCAAGCCAGAAGGAAAACGCATCAGACCTTAGAACTCCCGTATCAAAAGATTGAGCCTACCGGTTGTGGGGTCGGGTGAAGTGAGCTGCAGTTCTGTTTCTCCTAGCCAATTCACATCTTGGAATTGGAAAGGCTTCAAGCAGTTTCTTTGGTACTTGTGGTTGAATTCGGGGTGAAATACTGAATGTGGGTGCGGCTGAATGTAGATGTGTCAAAACATGTGTCATCTTGTTTAAACTAGGTGTATGGGAGTAGTAGTTTTACTTGATCAGAGGCGGTGGAACCTGAAAGCCATATGATGATCTTAACCCTTGGCTTTTGTGGGCTGCAGGATGCTATGGTGTTACCCTTTCAAATATTTAGTACTAAGTACGTGTTTGGTTCAAATTTTGGAAATAGAAAGGAAAGAGAGAGCAACACAGAGATATGTTTTTAATGCTGGGGATTTAAATTTGATGACAAAGTATCCCATTCAGTAAAACGAGAAAGATCTCTTATTTCTGAAGCCAATGCACTGAAGTCCAAAACTGACAATGAGTGGGACTTTGAGCGGAGGCGAGC
>JAOVVI020011080.1:0-12795 GCA_028571085.2 Nepenthes alata
CCACGAAGTGCCGTATACCGCCACATACGTGCTTGTGCTCCAACGTCCACGCCTCGTCCGTTTTGGCCGCCGGTTTTTCTGTGGCAAAAAACGGGATTATGCATGCACTTCACAAAAAGCAAGTCTAACATCTTGCTTTGCCAAGTGTCAAAGTTTGCTCTATTTAAGCAAGTCATCTTGCTTCCAACGTCCATCACAGCCTACAACAAGATCACCGTACAAAGAACCAAAGGCTCTGATACCACTTGTTGGCGCAGAATATGCGGAAGGCTTTGACCGAGCGAACAAAGCTCTCGGACAGCAACACAGAGCAGAGCTCTCGAACGGACAAGAAAAGTAAGGATAGAAAATGGGAGAGAACACGCAAATTTTAATGTGAAAAACCCTTCCTCGAATAAGGAAAAAACAACGAGAGAATATACTATAAAAGGATTGTTTACAAGTGTTAGCTACACAAGCTCAAACGAAAAAAAATAATATCAAGTGTATAAATTTTCTCTTAAAGTGTTTATCACTCTATCTTTACAATAAAACTTGCCCACAGCTCTCTCAAGGCTCACTCCAAAGATGCAGCACAAGCTCTCCAAATCCCTTTGGTAGCACACGCTTGCCTATTGTCCACACGAAGCAAGGGCACACAAGCCTTGTATAAATAGTCAAATAACCTAGTTGACAGCCGACCACCCTACTGGCGCCAGGGTGGCAGGACCACGCCACCTAGGCCTGCCATGGTAGGCGCACGCCTAGCCAAAATGGCAGGCTTGACATCTGAAAAGTTGTAGCCACCACAACTTCCAATCAGGGTAGGTGACCAACCCACCTACAAAACACGGCTGTTGTAGGCCTTTGAAGATAGAGTCAACACCTACGCTTTCAGAGTCCTCGTCCATGTCATTAGCAACCACTCGGATACGACGCCTCAAAGAGTCCTCGACTAATGACAGACTTTTCAGACTAATTATCAACGTCATCGTCCATTCCTTCAATGGAGTCCGCGGACTTAAGTGCCACTCGGGAGTGACCCCAACACATCGGAAGCTTGGTGGTTTCAAGGAAGAATGTGAGAGAATCAAAATATGGAGCTTCTTTAGATGATTTTGGGAGATGTTTTAATGCTGCAACGATTTGACGAAACCATCTCCACTTCAGTCACATGCTTGGCCCTTCCTGTTGGATAGCTGCAACTTCGTTGCGATTGCAGCGACTTGGTCAGGTAAGCTTTAAGCTATTTCCAACCTTTGCTGTGTTTGGTTTCAAAGACTATACAAAGTTTTGCAAGCTGTATTCTATTTCATTTGCAGAACTCAAAATTGGTCCAATGTTGTCATTTAATTGGAAAACTTTCTAATCGGTGGTAATTCAGTTTTCTATGAACTCATTAGATCTGGACTTCGTGATATGATGGAGAGAGAGCCGTAAACTTTTTTACAGGTCTTCAATGAACAGATGTACAGTAAAAAAACTTGCTTGTTAAAGGGAAGGGGGGAAGAAACTGCTTTCAAGTCGATGGGTTTACTACCAGAAATATCTCATTAGAGGAGAAAACATGGAAATGGGTGGGGAGACATTAGCTTTCTGACTTAAGCAAGCATTAGCTAATAGGGGAAAAAAGTCAATAGAGAATACAAACATTGGCCTACTTACTGGACTATAGCCTTCAAACTATATATATATATATATATGTTTTGTAGTAGACTCAATATGTAACACTTACAGAGCCTTGGCCACATCAATAATTATTTGGTATGGACAAAAGGAATATCAATTGTATTGATATTTGATGCCTGTTACATAAGTTACTTTTTAATCCTTGGATAAACTCTCTTAACCTATTTTGGCAAAATTATTTACAAGATAACTGGAGTGAGAGTAAGTGAATCGGGGTAAAATGAGGAGCAAAATAAAAATTTTCTAGTTTTCCTGTGATTTTGAGTTATCTGGAGAGCAACTAAATGGGGGGCATCTGTTCTATTTTCACTGGAGCAGATTAGTAAATAATAGTATGATTAATAATTGTCATTAGAGGGTGAGCATAGTACAACATTGTAGTTATTATATAATAATAAGGAAATACAAATTTGAATCACATAAACAGTACCTCTGTAATGGTAGATTTAAGGTCATATATCTCCAACCATTTTTAAACAGTACGCTCTAGCAAAGTGACCTAGGATCTCATGCCCAAGGTTTTACAGGACTTTCAGCCACGAGATATTTCTCTTTCTGGTAAAACCAAACTCTATAGGGCTCACTTGATAGAGATTGCTGCTGTTGCTCCCAGAGTCTACAAAAATAAGTAACATTAGGCAACTCGGGTAAGGATTTGTTTTGGTAATTGAGATGGGTAGGTGCTAAGCACCTTCAGGACAATGGTCATGGAGCCGAGCCTACAATAAAGGAAGAGAGTGTTGAAATCCTTACTGTTTGGAAGAATTTATTTTGGTACTGAAATTCCTAAGAGTTCAATTGCAGGGGAAAGCACAAATAACATGCTTTCAGGCCCTAATAAAGAACATTGAAAAAGCAAAGCCCCAAATATCTGCTCCACTTGATGATTCAGTGAAAAACATTTTAGATTCTATTACCTTTCATGTAACCTCAGTTCAACCATGATTTAAACATAGTCGATAAATTATAAATACATAATCAAAACCTACAACCGGAGTAGAGAATGAAATTGCTTTATAAGGTCACAAATTTCACGGATTGAGCAAGTATACTTATGTTAATAAATTCATTAGTTAATCTGCTGAATTGATCAAGAGCAAGGGCTGGATATCAAGAGCTGAAGCTATTTTGGTGTTGCAATGCCATGCGGTGACAAAACTTTCAGCTTCAAAAATGATGTTTAGATAGAACACAAAAGCATGAAGAATGGCCTCATGGTTGGTACCTATTAAAAATACACACACACACACACATATATATATATATATTAACAGGGGGCACTAATTGTGGAAGATGATATTGACAAAATTTCCCAATCAGAGGCGTAAAAAATTCAGGCTCAAATACTCTCCCCTAGAAAGGCAAAAACCCGTTTCCTGAACACTTGGGCGAGCTCAGTTACTTCAGATTCTTGCATCTGCCTAGCAATGTCGTCAGACTTCCACAGCCGCCTGCTTTTCTTGGACAACCTGGTGGCAATATCAATTGACAAGCTTGCCATGCCTGTGCAGCCCGTTAACGCTTGCAACACAGAGGTGGAATAAGAGGGATGAGATGCGAGTCTATTGAGTAAAATCAGAGCCTCTCTTATAAGCAACGTCCTGGTACAAATACAAAACAACTAATATGAGGAGGACAGACAATCAAAAGAGGTAAGGTTCAGTTCATGACAAATATCCCTCGCTACATTGCCAATCATGATACAGCAACATGCCAGTTTATCCGTAACATTTCTAAGACAATTTAAGTGTCAGGGTAAACAGTTCCTTGAAACAATTTTAAACCTAGAATAAGATCAATTATGCATAATTTAATATCTCTTTAATATATGGGCCACACGCAATTGGAGGATGGGGAAAAGAGAATTTTCAATTTGTGTTTCCTTTGCTCACTTGACCAAATGCTATGGGAGAGAGTTAGGAGGCCATTGATTCTTCATGTACCACCACAAAGAAGGGTTAGGATGAGTGCTTGAAATGGGAAGGGTCAGCCCAGAAAAGCAGATAAACAAGTTATTAAGCTTACATAAGCATAAGTGAGTATATACTAGCACAAGCAAACAAGGGAGCAGTGTAAGTTTGCCTCTACACTTCGAATGTTGTTAATTAAGACTCTGACAGTGTGAGGGAAAGGAAGAAGAGGACGAAAAGAATTATGAAAATAATAAAGAAAATGTCACCTACCAACTACTTTCTTTGGATTAGCAAGAAGATAAGAGAAAGGAAGGGAGACCCTCATGTAAATAAACTAGGAAACAAGAGCATGAAGGAGAACAAGTTAAGAAAAAGAACAGATGGACACAGAAGTAGAACAGATGAAAATATGCGGAAGAAGTGAGACAGGACATGAGGGAGAAGTGAAGAGATCTTGACCTTTGCCAACAGTCACCTTAGGTCTACTTCACTAATTAGACAGCCTAGTCTTTTATTCTCGGCCTCTTTTTCTTTCATTCCAAACTCCACCACGTTGCAGAGAGAACGCCTGATGGGCCCGGGAGGAAGTCAAGTCCTTTCCCGTTTATTTTATTTTATTTATTTTTTATATTATTTTTTAATTTTCCTTCAACTTCTTTCTCTTTTGGGGGGTGGGGCCGAGGGGTCCAAGTTCCCTTTATCTAGATTACAGAATGACATGCTTAATTGACACTTAAATTCCACAGGCCATTGGAGTGACCCAAATGAAACCTAAAAAGACCTCAAACTTTCTATCAACAGTACCTTTCTTGAAATATTTCTGGTGTGCTGCGATGTTCTAATGCTTCTGCATCTACTTCTGATGCTAGCACTTGCAAGATTATACTTAGGAAATTGGCTCCATTGGACAGCTTGTGAAATAGAAGAATCTCAAAACCCAATTTTCCTGAAGAGGCCAAGAAAGCCAACACCACTATCGTGTTTCTACAAATGCGCAGATCCTGAAATGTATCAACAAACCCCTTTATGCTTAATGTAACAAGCAAGCAGAACCAATTGCTGCCAAGCAAAGAGAAATGGATAACTCTATTAACCAAAATTTATTTCTTTGCTTTCATTTAATAGGCAAGTGTTTCTCAGTATTTTGCTAGGAAAAATTTGTTTACATTTTTCTCCTTAGAAAAATGATAGTAACCACTGCCTGCACATCAAATTCAATGAGCTTCGTGAGCACTCCATAAAGTTATTTAATCTTGATAGCATACATGAGTACTTTACGCAATTGAATCAACTAAATCATGATTATGGGAAGTAAGCCTACACAGGATAATCATAGTCTGCGGTGGTCACATGTTAGCCAGCGAAAAAAAAAAAAAAAAACATAGATTTGTCAGGATTAGTCACTTAAAGGTTGACCTGCCACCGAATTCATAGAGCCTCAATAAAATCAACAATTAGTCTAAGGAGGGGGCTACTTTTAACAACAAAAAAACTTGAGTTTTTGGTTTTTCAGAAACCACCACTTTTTACATTTTTCCAATCACACATTAACTTTTGCCAACATTTTCAATGTCACACCCAAATCCTTTTGCCATGATAATTTTTTTTCAAAAAATGTCTACAAAAAGGCACCTCTAGGTCTTGAGTCCCCCCCCCCTCCCCCAAAATGAATCACCAATCTTTTTGTCACGGTATTCACGAAACCATTTCATATTAATGAGAAAATTTTCACAGTGGTTAATGGAAGATAAGCGTGACATAGGTAATGTAGAAAAAACCACTGTGCAACACTGAAAATAGACCTCTTTTATTTTATAAAAAAAGGCAGCTTTCTGAGAACCTCAGAAAGTTAAAAAGTGATTTTATGCTAAGAATCTCTCTGAGAACATAAAATTGTAATTATAAGCATGTAACTATGATCGCTCAGTAGACGACAGAGTGGAAAATTCAAAGGTAGCCTAGTGGCAGGATTCTACTTGCTTAGGTAGGAAAACAGCTGAGGTTCAATCCCGTCAACCCTACACCTCCATTTTTCCTAATTGTACCTTTCAGCAAAAGAAGGAATATTCTTGGCTATGTTATCAAAAAGGAAGAAGAAGTAGGAGGAGGAAGACCAACAATGGACAAAATTTTAAAAGATGAACAAAAGGCACAAAAGTAATTAATTATACCTCCTTTATAAGTCCAGAGAGATAAGAGGAAAAAAATATAAAAAATATTCTCAATTTTTTAATTTTTCCAATTCTATTTTATAATTTTATTTTAGGACCAATTTAATTCAAAGTAGATAAAAATTTATTGAGTTTTTGATGTAGAAAAAACTCCAAAATTTTTAGCTTTTACAAGTTTTTTTGGCATCATGTGATGTGTGTATTATCATTCAATTTCAAATGTAGTCAGTTTGACTTAATTTTTGGCATAGAAAAAAGTGTACTAAAATAAAAGTTGATAATAGATTTGAATAAATGAAAATTGAGAATGGAATTGAAAAAAGTGAAATATTGAGAACATTTTTTTGCGTATCCCAAAATTAGAGATCTAAACAGGCAAATCACCAAATATTTTTATTTTTTTTAGTGATGTTTGATTGTGAGAAAGAATTCTTGACGCCAAACTTGGGATCCTAAAAGGCATGGATTATTGAATTCCTGACACGCAAAGCTAGGATATGGAATGACAGGGAGTTTCCAAATCCTAGGAAATCATAACTAGGATAATGCAAGCTGATTGATGAGTCAACCTCTTCTTTCACCGCCCCCTCGCACTCCCAAAAACACACAAAAAAAAAAAAGAAAGAAAGAAAGAAAGAAAGAGTAAGCCTCTTCATAAATACTATAATGGGTCAATCCACAGGAATGATGCACTCAACTAAAAGGAAACATATAAAAATAAAGTGATCAGAAAAGTACTCAAGTTTTGTTCCCTTTTTAGGTTTTTGCAGAAAAGAGTAATTAAATGCTGAATCAACCTGGTAAACAAACCTGTGGAAGCTGTCCCACCTGTGCACTATTTCCAGAACGAGCCATGCAGCCGGACAATCGTTCAAGAATGACACTAGATACTTCAAAAGAAGTAGACTTAGCATCATCATTTGGAATTCCAATACACTCCCCATCTTTAGAACCCGAACAAAATGTGGCCAATAATTTTGGACCTTTTAAACACAATTAACAAGCATTGCAAAGTTGGTAAGATTCATGTACAACATAGTAAAATGGGAAAATCAATTTTACAAAATCCCAAGTCATAATTCAGAAATTTGATTAGCAGGAACAAACGAATACTGCTATACAGAAAACAAAAGGAAAGGGCAGGGAGTGACAGAGATGCTGTTTCTCAAAGCTATTGGCAACCTTCACCAACCATTAAGAAGTGTCTAATATGCAGTAAAGTATACTATCTCAGCTATTTGCATGTTATAACCAGCACGGATATCTCCAGCACACACTTATAATGGAAACCAACACTTTGCAGGTATGTGAAATATTCAGGAAACCAAGATGATGTCATATTATTATTATAGGGTATAAAAGTTCTGCTGGCTCAGCTTCTATTGGCATAAGCAATAGGCTCAGCTGGCTGCTTCTACATGGTTGTGGATAATTTATGCTAGCTGGTGGGTGGATGCCTATTAAAGCAAATAGAAATTTTGTTTACATATATAAAATGCAATGGCCGAGGTTGACTACCCACCTGCCCAGACCAATGCTTTAGGTTTGATTCCCTTCAACCCCCCCCCCAAGGGGGGAATCCTGCAAATTTCTTTATAAAAACAAATTTACCATGCAATGTAAGCTTACAATGCACCTATTATGGGTGTGTAAAGTCCATCTCACCCATTACATTGCCACTAACAAACAGAATAATTATACACAACATAAAACAAAGTCTTCCTCACCCCCCCCCCCTCCTCAACAAAAAAAAGAAAAAAAGAAAAACTAAAGGCAAATTGCTTCAATCCCATATTTTTTTCCATTTAGCCTCCTCATCCTCTTTGCAGCAGCATGCAGATATGGCCATCCTCTCACTAGCTCCCTGTAGATCTAGGTACCTCAATTGTCATCATATATAAGTACGAGAGGGAACAGACTCAGTTCTTTCCAGAGCAAAACACTGGCCATCCTCCAACTTAAGGAAACAAAAGCATTGCTCTTCCTCCTTTGCTCTCAAACTCTAAATGAAAAGGTTTACATTATGCGCCCAATCATAAATTCTCCATGTTTTACGTTTGTTCTGGGTTCACTAGTTTTTTATTGTGTGTTCTTCACTTATTCTAAATTCCAAGCTTTCAAATCAAATCCAATTAGAGAAAACACCTATTACAACATTAATTAGCCTAAAGAAAGGGTCCTTTGGCCTTTTTTTTTTTCATTGGTAAAGAAACTTCACACAAAGCTCAAGGGAGATTTGAATCTAGTCTTTCTATGAAAGGGCAAGTAGGCACTCTTCCACCAGAGCTACTCCTACTAGGGCAACAAGTAGCTTGGCTTTATCCACGGTTAAGTAGTTTATTTATTATCCAAGATTTCAGCAGGCTCTAAATCGAAGTGGAATCAAGAAACAGAAGTGTGTTATTTTCATTAATACTTTATTGTATATATAGCATATATCCTCTATATACTAAAACAAAAACAAAAAAAATACAATATATCTTCTATATTATATTCATACTATTCTGTTAGTAAAATTACTTCTCTCTATATTAATAAAAGACTTAATTCAACAAGAAGATTGCAGAAAAAGAACTCATGTGGACTTACAATTCAGCAATAGGTATAGCAGGTGCACAGCTTCTTTTTGCAAATACAAGCCAGCTTCCTTTCTCAACAGGTGCCCAACAGCTTTAAACACCATCGTCTCCCCAAACCTATTCCAAGCAAAAGAACTATTCAACATATTTAGAAAAAAATCTATAAAGTAGAGATCTTTGTCTATGTGACAGTAAGTAGTATGCACTAGTAGGTGAGAGCCTTTGATATAGATGCCAGCATTAAACTCACACTGCCCTTTCAGTGTATGCATTACTTCTCATTACAATTGTATTCATGATGGAAACTGCTTCTACTTGCAGATTTTCTTCAGTGGATTTCATGGCAATTTGACACATCAATTTGAAGATATGAACTCTATCTGCATGACAAGTCAAAATGGCAGTGCCCAACTCCAAGTGTTCATTACTATCAAGATGTCCAGCATAATTGATTCCCATCTCAATTGGAGCTTGGCCAGAACTGGATGTCCCATCTCTGTCATCACCATTCGTGCCACCAAACTTTTGCTTTACAGAGCCATAAAAATACATGGCATCTTTTTTTGAGTGAAGCCCCTCAACCTTGACATTGTCCCTGAGCAGAGTACACTGGAAAGATCAAATCAAAGTTCATAAGCAAGTGAACTCAGATAAATTTCTACGAAATTTCAAACAAGACTTTATTCAATGAGCAAGATTTACATTGATGTTCAAAAGGCTTTTGGAATTGGATGGGATCAAGGATCATCTTCAGATGGCGGCGTTTTCATTCACAAGATAATCAACCACAAATCCATTAAATGGAACAAGTGATAAAGTGACCTCTGAGCAACCAAGGAAGCATTAAGAAGTTTAAATTGTAAATATCAACCAAAAATTAAATAAAATGTGATGGGTCTAGTAATACCGGGGGCCGGCCCAACCCCAAGCCCAATCAACATTGTGATAAGGGGCCCAACAAGCAATGAACGAAGCCTCAAAAAGGTGATCAATTCGGCCCAACCTAGACACCATTGCAGCAACCAAGATAAGGCCCAGGAGGCGATGGGTCGAAGGGATAAGCATCAATGGCCCAACTGACAACACAGCCAAACGGACCAATCCGGAAGGCTCTTGGACAGCCAGCCAGCAAAGCGATTAGAGCATACACCAGTGGGGGTCAGAGCACGCATATATAGAGCACCGTCTGAAACCACCTGACGACTGGATTAGGGAACCACTTACAACCCCCTCACCATAGCAAGGCGACACATGACAGAGACAGCTCCCGTCGACACCTCAACAATCAGCAAATCCAGAAGCAACACCTATCGCAGACTTTGGCGTCAAATCTTCCCCTACGAAGCATTACAAATACTCCTCGCCAACACATGGAGAATGATCTTTTCTCCAACATCAAGGGAGAACCCTGCTAACACCCGCGAAGCCCTCTTCATACCAAAAAAGGCCTACGATCCCCAGAAAGGTGGAGGGAGGATCAAATCCTCTCCCGGATACAGCTTCTTCCTTATCCATCCTAGTGAACCACTCTACGAGTACACCTTTAGTGAGCCACTCCATGAATGCATCCCAAGTGAGCCACTTACCAAGTGCATCCCTAATTAGCCACTCTACGAGTGCACCTCTAATACGATTGGGGACTGGGGGCTCCTCTTGCCCCCACGCAACACTCACACAAAAAGC
The DNA here is from genome assembly GCA_028571085.2 of Nepenthes alata. Taxonomy (NCBI): domain Eukaryota; kingdom Viridiplantae; phylum Streptophyta; class Magnoliopsida; order Caryophyllales; family Nepenthaceae; genus Nepenthes; species Nepenthes alata. Next base: position 10,015 of record JAOVVI020011080.1, read on the forward strand.
ACTGAATCTGAAGAAAGCATGGCCGACCTAGAGGTCCAGTTCGCTTCCGAAACATCAACAGAGACCAATGAAAGATCTACGCTGCCGTTGCCACGACTGATGACCCACAAACCGCAGAGAAGACCCTTGCAACATTTGATGGCCACGGGAGGATGACCGATTTGATCCACACCCCTCGTCAAAGCGTCCGAAGGCGAAGACCCTCCTCGATATCGTAAAGGCCACGATCTTCCTGCAGGCAAAGGAGGAACTGGAGGAGGCATGACTGTGCAGATTCGAGGATGAGGTCGACAGAGATGACACCAACCTGGGAAGTTTGCCGTTCACAAGAGAGATTCGGTCTCACGCGCTAGCCCACAGGCTCCGAATACCACCCATGAGGCCATATAGCGGGGGCTTCGACCTGGTCAATCACCTGCACCGTTTTCGAGCCCTGGTAGGCTCCTGGGGCTTGAACAAGGCTGTTGTGTGCCTGAGCTTTCCCATGACGCTCCAAGGACACGCTCAAGTCTGGTTCTATCATCTCCAGCCTAGCTCCATCCGGACATTCCAGCAGCTCTGTAACAGTTCTGTGTCACATTTTGCTGCCATCCCGAAGAAGAGGAAGGCAAACCACATCAAAACTCGATGCCTTCCCGGGGAAGGCATTGAGAACCCGATAGGAGACCAGAATTCAAAGACAGAACCTCCAGAAGGACTATCGGACCGACACCCCCGAGAGGGTCCGGGAATAGGAGTTTTTGAAGTGGCCGAAGCCTGTTAAGAACCTGAAGGCGGGAAGTATTGCAACTTCCACCGGTCTCCGGACCACAAAACCGAAGATTGCCGAAAGTTGCAAAAAGAGATCGAGAGACTAATCCAGAAAGAGCACCTCATCGAGTTCTTGTCGAGACCGGGGCAGACCCCTGGCAATAGGGCGAAGGCAAAGCAAGGGAACCGCAGGAATCCTTGAACCAGGAGGTCTCCCCCACGCTATGACCTCGACCGAGTAAGGAACACATGGCAACACCTCATAATCGAAAGTCTCTGACGACCCCAGACGGCCAAGATGTCCAAGGGACGCCCGGGATGTGGCCAGGACGTGCAACGGACCATCAGCAGCGAGCATCGCAAAGCTGTGGCCAGAGAACACCGCCCTGACAATCCGAGCTAGGAGACCTAGTCTCATGGAAAGGAGAGACAATTGGCAAGACCGCCACTGAGCACGGGCTACCCCCTCAAAAACGGGAAGGGTCGTCCCCCATCTTGGCGATCCTCCGTCGTGACGTGTACGAGCTACACGCCCGAGGCAACTAGTCCGAAGGATGCCTAATGCCACCCCACCTCAGAAGGCACCACCTACTTTCACGTGTCAAGCCCAGGTACACTTAACATGCATCACTAAGCATGCTTGTAATGTGTGTGTCACACTCAGATTAATAAAATAACTGCTATACTCATCATGCACGTATTTGCATGAATGCTTGCATGACATCACATGAAATCAAACGATCTAGGCTACTCCTAAGTCGGGCGAGCTACGGCTCGCTCAGAAAATCGACTGACAAACGGTCAAAGAAACCCAGCTCAGGCAATTGAACGGCCCAATAGCGGCCAAAATCACATTGCCCGGGGGGCTTGCAGACCAGGTGTAGGACCCCCCTATCAAGTGACCATCAAAACCTTAGGGGGCTTCTCCAAGCATGCGTGTGGCGACTCCCGAAGGGACGAGCACCATCAGCCAACCATGGCCAACAGGCCAAGTTCACATGCATGCAAGCAACGATGTCCTCTGCATAGGATAGAGCACCAAAGTGGTAGTATGCGGGCAACGACCTACGACTTCGCCAGAGCCCAATGCCTGTGGCCTAAAAACCCGTTACCTTAAGCGAGGCTCACCCACTACCGTGCCACGATATTCTCCGGTGAAGACAAGCACGAGAGGACCAAGGCACCCAAAGAAAAAAGGAGGCAAAAATCGCCCCAAAAAGCAGCAGTGCTAGCAAAGATGATCACCTCGGCCAGCCTACCCCATTGTAAACCGAACACGTGCCGAGCGGGCCACCCATCAAAGACAAAGCAGCTGCCAGCCGATTCGAAGGAAGGCCACTTCCCAGCCGAGGGCCCTCCTCAGAATGAGACAAAAGGTCAAGCAACCCTCTTAGTGAAGCTCTTTAGCTCCGATTCCTATCGGCACCAACACACGTCAGATGGGAAACGGCAATTGGAAGGTCTAGCGTAACCATCTAGATTGCCTACCAAGGGAGACAAGACCCAACTTGACGCCAAGACCCTAGCTCGAGGAGGCGCCGAAGGAGACGCCCCAACGGTCCCTGCGGATCTGACGATTCCTTTGGCCCCAAACGCCGAGGGCACAGAGTAGGACCCCACAACGGCCCTAGCAGCACCCTCAAACTCTTCACCCAAACCACAACGTCTCGCACGGTCGAGACGATGGCGGTCGAGCAACAAAGAGACAACGTTGAGGCCGACAACGCACGATGTGCAACAATAGTGAAAGAAAAATTGGGTAAAAGAGCTCAGCACACGAGGAAAATAAAGTAACAACAATCAACGCCGTTAGATCCTTTTATTAAAGGTTACCTTATACAATGGCGGTGTCCAGCGGACTCGGAAAAAAAAAAAAAAAGAACTACATACTCCTACAGGCTATCCGGAGTGATCAACCCCCGAAGAACGCGGTCCCTCCCTCGGAAAAATAAAGAGATCCTCCCGGCGTCTGGCTCCGGCATTCCTCACGTCAAGATAGCTGGTAGGGAAGTCTGGGGCAGCCAAGGAGAC
>JAOVVI020011083.1:0-12793 GCA_028571085.2 Nepenthes alata
TATTTCTGTTGGGTGTGTTTCTGATCTCGAGAATGTGTTATGATTATTATTTATGGCCGGATGATGGCCCTAATCCTTGTATGGGAAATATTGGAGTTATATATTTGGATACCTCCCTTACGATGTTTGGATAGCAGGTCGTATATTATATTTGTCTCGATTTAGATCTGATGAGGTCTTATTCGGGTTTTATCATGTTAACGGATTGTTATCCCATGGTCGGGTTTGTCATTATTGATGTAATGATTTTATATTATTAAGAATTAATATTATTATCGACCTTAATTTGAGATCTTGGGTCGTGACAAGTTGAAACCGTGAAAACAATAAATATCGTGGGTCGATTTGGGTTTAGGCCAATCTACGATGGCCTTAGTCTTTACAGGGTCAGCAGATATCCCGTTAGAGGAAATTATGAAGCCCAGAAAAGTAACCCTATCTAAAGAGAAGGAACACTTTTGTAGATTAGCACACAAATTTTCTTTCTTAAGGGTAATATAAACCTATATGACATGATCTAAATGTTATTCATTGGTCTTATAATAAATAAGAATGTCATCAAAATAAAACATTTTGAATTGTTCCATAAAAGGTCATAGAGTCTAGGTCATAACCCTCATGAAGGTATAGGGTGCGTTAGATAGCCCAAAAGGCATGACCAAATACTCATAAAAACCATCAATTTTAAAGGCGATCTTCCACTCATTTCCTGGATGAATTCTGATCTGATTATAATCATTCTTTATATCTATCTTAGAGAAGATTCTGACACCAATCATCATATTTAGCATATCATCAAGCCTAGAGATAGAAAATGGCTCCACAATTTACATACATTTTCCATGATCGATCTTTTTTGGGTGTCAACAGAGCGGGCACGGCATATGAACTCAGACACTATCAAACAAATTCCTTATGAAAAAGTTCTCCAAGTTACTTCTAGAGCTCAGTATGCTTAATGGAATTCATCCTATAATAAGATAGATATGAAAAAGATGCACCCAAGACAAAATCAATGGCATGTTAAATGTCATGTAAAAAAAGTAAATGATTTGGAAAGTTTTAAGGAAAGATATCCTGAAAGTTTTAGAGGACCTGATAAGCCTTATAGAATATCAATTATAAGCTCAAGTGTTGTAAGGCTAAAAATATATAATCATTTCGTCTCTAGCACATTCTTTTCTTTGTTATGAATAATAGGCTTTCAAGGAAAATGATGGAGATTAATTTTCTTACCCTTGTAAACAAAAGAAGATGACGTGAAGCGACCATAAATTGTTACATTGAAATTATATAATCAAGATCGACCGAAAATAACATTACTCACATCCATTGGAATGATACAATACAAACTATGATCCTTATACTCTAAAAATTTAATAAATACAAGACAATGTTTCTTAACTACTATAGAAGATATATTAGCCCAAGAGATACTATATGAATTAAAATGTGGGACATCTTTCAACCCAAGACAAAAAATAATATTAGTTAAGACAACATCGATGCAATTACCACTATCCACAATGATCTTATAAGTTTTCTCATTCACTTTAATGTAAATATGAAAGATAGTATGATGACACTAATTATCAAACTTTTTGGATTGGGCTGAGATACAATGCATGACACCAAATAAACCTAGGCTAGAGGAAATAGCTCTGATGCAACCTAAGAAGGTACCTTCATTATTATCATCCAAGTCATCAAAGTTTTCTAACTTGGATTCATAAACTTGTTTTTCAAATTGTTTCTCCACATTCATTTTGTTTTACACTCTAATAGTTAAGGCTTTACTAGAACATTTGAAAGAAATATATTTAAAACCTTTATAGTTAAAGTATTTTAATTGAGAATTTCTTCTCAAGGTTTCAATATCTTTTCCTGAATTTTCTCTTGCTAGGAGGATTATAGATAGAGGAGGTCCTACAATAGACTTAAAGTGTGTAGTTGAGGCATTCCATGTTGACGGACAATTGTCACTATATTTTTCATAATGTGCCCTTGTAAATAACTCATAGCCTTGGACCAAATTATACATATGGTCTAAAGAGGTAACACCACTAAAGATAAGCTCTCAACTAAGGTCCTCATGTAGATCTCGCCAGAATATACTTAACATCACAGCCTTATTCTTAATTATGTGATATCTTATTCAAAACTCATTGAATTGAGTCACATACTCAATCACAGACTAATTACCTTATTGAAGGGTATTCCATTAGCCTAGTAAACTGTTATTGTATGAACGGGACTGGTATTTCTCTTGAAGGCACCATTTCATCTATGCTTAAATCCTGATAAGGGCTACCTAATGCTTGACAAGAAGGTCCTAAACACTTCCCAAAATAGCTGAGCATTCTTGGTCAACTTAAAATTAGCAAACTAAACTTTTCTATCTTCAGACATGATGCACCATTCAAAAAAATGATCCATACCCTGAACCTATTGAGCAAAGACTCGAAGTCTAAGCAATCATAAAAAATAGGGGCATCTAACTGAATAGTTCCAAAGAGTTGTTTTCCCTAATCCCTCTCTCAATCCTAATGTTTAGGCTTGTAGTTATGTCTATGATGTAGCCAATTATCTTGCCTACGTTAATTGTTTCTATTACGAGACACATTAAAATTGTTAATATCTGACGATTAAGGTCCTATTTCTAAAGTCGTAACTCAATTAGTTAGATCCAAATTTATCTAACAAGTAGTGTTCTGGTTAGCTTGATGGCTATCATGTGATTTTGTAATTACTATTGATTGGTAACTAATGGGGTTAACTGTTAACTTAATGCTTCAAACGGATTAGAATTTATAACTAGGTCAACAACATTATAAGAAATAATACGACCACTGCACAGATACATACAACACCAATATGACTAATGTGGTTGAGATTAATTAATTAGAGCAATTAAATGCATATAAATGCAAGCCAAATATAAGAAATCTTTTTTAGGAATTGATATGATTCAAGAAATATAGACAAAGATTACTAATCTATTAGAATAATAAAGCAATGACCAATTACAATATTAATATACACCCACTTTAAAGGTAGTTATTTGAAGTAAAATGGGTAAAGAAAAAGGGCCTTTTTTGCTATTGTTGATTTTTTTTTTTTTGGCAAAGAGAATATGATAGAGTAATAAAATTATAAGAAAAAGGTAAAGATTTTTTTTCAGACTCGGAATATAATAATACACTTAGATAAAATTAAACACTAATAAAGAAAAGTAAATATGCCACCCAAAATAAAAGTGAAACGAATGCACCTTGTTACCAAAAAGGACAAACTAAACCAATTGTATGATGTTGAAGTTAAATAGTCGTATGTTGACTATTGTGCGGTTGGGAAAGTTCTCAGATATTGAAAACAAAAAACGAAGTCCTGTAGCAATAAGCTGGAGGCTAAATAGGCATTTATCAACTCAGGCTATGTGTAAAGCACGATACTTAATTATCTTATACTAATGTAGTGTAAGGCTCAATATGAGACCAAAAGCTAGCAAGTCTCTTTCTCTGTCTCACGTATACTCCTCTATATTTATGCTATCTTCTAATAGGGTACCAAAAATGTGTACTTGTGACTCTCTAACTCATGTGTTTCGCTTAGCACTCGCACTTCTCTCCGAGGCTCAAACCGCTCCCTCACTTCATCTCTTGTTCACACTGCCTCTCACACAAATGAACTCAAGGAGACAAAATGTAAATTCTAGTCGTGCAAATATCAAACTCATAGATCACTCCTTCAATCTTGATTATGATTTCTCCCTTCTTGGCAAATCTAAAGAATCAAAGGTGAGTTTTTTTAGGGCTTTGATTTTTTATTGGGTTTACGCAGTGGTGATAGTTGGTTAGGGTTTCGGGTTTGGGTTGGTCTTTGTCAGTGGTTACAAAGAGGGGATGATGGCTTGAATTTACTACGAGAATTTGATGCAAGTTTTGGTACCTCTCAACTTTATTTTGAATTTTTTCTACCTCCAACAATAGAACTGCAGAAGATTTTTTCCCTCCCAATATTTTACCTGTGACAATTGATTTTGTAAAGGATTTTTTTTTCATTATATTTTTTTCTACCACCTCTTTAAAACACTTTTCTTACTGCAAGGTATGAGCCGATAGGTTTTGGTGATGACATAAATGAGTGAATGGTATTTGGTGACGGTGTTGAGGATTAGGCTGTGATGGTGTTGGCTTTACGGTGGGTATTGGTTATACAGGATAATATTGTAGGTAAAAATAGAAACTTTTGACCTTTGATATAAAATTTGATGTAAGGAAGAGGAAGTAAAGAAATAAAGGAAGAAGAGAAAGAGGAAAGGGAAGAAACAAATAAGAGAACGAAAAGAAGGGAGAAGTAAAAATTACGTGAGAGAAGGAACAACAATTATAATTTCTCAAATATTAATTCAATTCATCAATGAATTCTTAAATAATAGAATTGGAATCCTTATATAAAGATACCAAACTCCTTAATTAATTAGAAAATAAATATAATTTTTTAATTAACGATGATTCAAAATAAGAAATAATAAAAATAAAATATATCATTCCTAAAATACTTGAAGCTGTTAAAATTATAAAGTTTTATAAATATTCAAGATATTACAAAACATGAAAATAAATCAATAATCAAAATTATATAAAGTTAAATAAAATATTTATAATATCTTTGAAATGTCTACATAGGGAAGTTTGATCGATGAAGGCAGGTATGCCATTCCTCCATTCAATGTTCATCCTTCGGTCTTGCTAGATTTATCTTTAAGAAATCAAGGAACATTTATCTCGTTATTTCCTATATTACTGTATGCATTTTTTTGTTTGATTTATTCATTTATTGGAAAACATATGTGATGTATCTGTAAGTACTTTAAACACAGTTTGTAAGGTATGAAATGTGACAAGCAGCTAATCTAGTCCAATTATAGTCGGTCTTGTTTCCACATTCTGGGTTGCCTAGCATTAATTAGCAATCTTTCACAGAAAATTACTTAAAAACTTCACACAGAAATGAATAAATGTTCCTAAAACAATCTTTCACAGAAATTACTTAAAAACTTCACACAGAACACATGCATAATATTTCATAACAGACCTGATTATTTGTAGTACGAACACGCTGAATCTCAGACTCCTTCTCAGCAATCAAGGATCGAGCTAGCCTCAACTCAGATTGAAGTTGATTCATCTGCTAAGTAAAACTTCAATTATTGTGTATAAATGCATGATGCCCATAGTGAACAAAACAAAAGTAAGTTCCTACCGTATGAAGCATTAAGGAATTTCCCTTTGGATGGGATGGAGCATGGTCGGAGGCAGCAAGAGAGAATTGTAAAAGATACAGTTTCAAGGTCTCCCTTTCAAATTTCTTTCACAACCTCCACCTAGCATTTATCACCACCATTAAATTTGACTGACCTCCACATTGTTCACCCAACCACCTTTCTCAACTCCAAAAATACTTCACTGCTAAAACCACATAAAAACCCCCAGGCACAATAAAATGGAAGATTAACCAAAACTCACCTCAAGGAACAACCTGTTCAATCTGACCCAGCAAATCCTATTAAGGCAATCAGATGACAATTATCACCCTTTAAATCACATACCAGCCATCCAAATATTCATTGTGCTACCCCATGCAAAACCCGGATTCTTCTATCTCTTCTTCATGAACAAGGGTTTACCTCATCCGTTCTAAATGAACTAAACACAATTCTTTAATAGCAACAACAGCAACATCATTGGCGAGGCTACTTTTCTCAACTACATAATACCAAATGATTTATTCAAAAACTAGAGGCAACAGATCATTCCAGGAATGGGGCATTACCTCTGCAGAAAGTGTCCGGAGTTCCTGGTCACGAGATGCTAAAAGATGGGCGAGATCAACCTGAACAAGGAGCAAGCGATACTCGTTAGAAAAAAAATTCTTGAAAAAGCAACATGCCAATCAAAGAGCAGCTACATTAGAAGATTACCAACAGATTCATCAATGTCTTCCTTTTCCAAAATTTATAAGAAATAAAGAGCTGTGCCCTATAAATGAGTATATTGTTGATTTCTTAGCATGGGAAGAATATTGGTTGATGCATGAAATAGTATTTATCTTGCAGTTACACTTTTCACATTTAAGCTTGAGATAGCCATCCAAAGGAATACCTACCTTTTTCTTTCAACTGATTTACGTTTATATTTTAATTAAAAAACAGACAAAGTGAAAATGCAAACAGCAAAAGATTGGAAAGCAAAACAATGGAAATATGTCGAGGGTTTGGTGAATTTGTCCAGAAGAAAAGCAGGGAATTTGAAATTTTTGGACTTCCCACAAAGATTACAGAAGGCATCAAGAATTCTCACAGTTTCCAAAAGTCTTGGGATGCAAACTCTACAATGTTAATTAAAAAATAATGGATTTGCACAATGCTAATACAGTTTTCATTTCTGTGAGTAAACATAACAATTGTTAGAATTATGTAATTCTAAATCCTTTCGCTCTGTAAGGAAGACAGAGTTCATAACATAAGACAGAATTTGTATTTATAGAGATCCCTCCCTAGAATAATTGGTATTGCATTATCAAATTCAAGCATATAATAGATATGGACATTGGAGACCACAATGCTTGTTTATCAAAACATCCAAAAATTCAGGGTTGATGGAAGCCAAGAGGTTCTATATTTCCACTTTGAGAACATTTGTTGTCACAAGATTAGCTAATACCTGAGTTGTACCCCCATCATTAGACCGTTCATATTTGCTCAGGCATTCTTGTAGCCGCAGGATCTACAGCAAATATATGTGCTTCAGATCGATTAATTCTCTTGAGAAACAAACATGAAAACAGATGTAGATGCCACAAGATGGATTGCCGTGGGAGCACAAATCAGGCTACAACATTTACATACTTCCTCACTTAAAAAATGGAGGTTTTCTCGTTGATACTGTAACAAAGCCATTTGCTGGTCAGAAAGTCGACCCCCATCATGATACCTGTTTCTTCGCAATGTTAAACAATATCTAATCATCATCATACTTGTTTCCCATTTACATGAATAACAGGGACCATTGATGAAATTGCATCACTACCTTACACCTTCCAGAGAACTGGATGCCTGGAGTGGAGAATACAATGACTTCAAAACATCTGGCTGAGAATTTAATCTGTTGTACTGATGAACATAACCTGCAAGGATAAGATAAAGCAAGGAAGAGGACTGAAGGTCAAACTACACTCGTTTTCTTTGTAGCAAAGGTCCAGAATTGAACATGGATTTATTTGTACCATGGCAGCAAATCTGGACTAGGTTTGGAATATAACAGTGAGACTAAAAACACAAAGCCTGTCCCAATAATTTCAAGTTTTCCATGCAGAACCTTTCTCCAATCCACTTGTGTATGATACATCTGGAAGACTAACAATAAAACATCTCACTTAAAAATATTAGCTAATACAATCTATGTGCATGTGAGAGAAGCTTGTTCTCACAATGGATCAATAGATCTCTTCATTCTTCATGATCATTTTATCCTAATAGTTCTAGGATAGCAAGATTTGGAAATGTATAAAAAGGACTTCGTGGATCTAGTATAAGATAATTTATGAAGCAATGGAAATTGTCAAACTCGGGGCAATAAAGCTCCACCAGACAGCTAAAATACAAGCTATATTATATGGAGTGAAATATTGACTAACAAAGGAGTGGCATATGCAAAAATTAAAAATGTAGTGAACACAAGGATTTCAAAGTGGATGAGTGACACTACTTTAGAAGATAATGCAAGATGAACACATGCATAGCAAACGGAAGTACCAAAGAGAAATACCAATGACACTACATACAACCATTCTCTTGTTGTATTCAGTTTTTTAGTTATATAAGTGCAAGGGAATGGCTCAAGTAGATAAGAAATACCAAAGAGAACCTCCTAATTTTGTCAATCACATGTGAGGTATGTTCTAATAGAACTTCTTCAAACTGGATAATCTGCATATTACTTCTTCTATGGAATATTTTTGGATGAGGAAACAAGAGACATGCATTTTTACAGTAATTTAGTATAAAGTATTGTTGATATTAATTATATTATGAACTATGAATTTTGATTCATGTGTTCCTAACGCATCATGTACTCATTATAAGAAAAATAATAGGTCCACATGTTGGTGTCAGCTTGTGTTTATGCCCCATGTCGGGGTTGTGTCCATGCTTCTTAGAACTGTAAGATAAACTTGTATGGTAAATTTGTGTAACAATAAATAGTTTCACTTGATAGATAATATTTAAAAAAAGAGTTGATCACACTATAAAAAAAAAAAACTCAACATATGGTCCATAAAAATTCCAGCAATATTATTCTAGCCCAACACCTAACAGAAAATAAAGCTCAACAGTACAAAGTATTCTTTGAAATTGTCTCTCTCTCTTCATCCCTCTCACAGAGTTGTTGACATGACAGTAATCAGCTTTTTACTTCCTTTTCGACCCTCTGCGTCAGACTATCATTAGATGATGTTTACTTTTCTGTTTTCCTTACAAGCTTTTACCTTTACTGCCCGTCAATAATGTTAGCTGTGACAGTTGGGATTGGAGGGGTAAGAGCAAAGCCCCTTCATCAGAACTCCTAAAGGGCTAAAGATGAAAGTTTCCCTAATCACCCCAATTGTAAATATACCCATGGTTGTAATGCAGGCTAAACTGAAAACATGGGCACTGATCCAGTCAAGATGGCTTCTGCAGGGTGGCATCTGAAGAAGATTACCTCGAAGCATTACACATGCATGTCATCCAAAACCCATGTTTTCATGTGAAATGCTCAAATATGCAGCGGTGGAAAACATGAGGAAAGATAGATCGCTTGTTTTCTAACCAACTCAGAGACTTCCATTTGGTGCAGAAAAAAGAAAACACAAAGAACATGCAAAGCTCCTTACTACCCAAACTTTGGCACAAGTGTCGGACTGATGCAGATGTCCCACTAGAACAAAATCCAAAACATGCCAAAGTACTCACATCTATAAGTAGGATTTTTTTTTTTTTAAGAATAACAATTAGTGGGTCAATATTCAAAAATTTCCTAGTAAATGTGAAATACTTAGACAAATAAATATTACAAATAAAAAGGTGGGAGAGATAAACAATATGCAGGGTCATTTCCCTGTTTTGAAATGTCAAATACGTGTCCAATGCTAATGTGTTCATAAACCTTTCCCATCCTCCTACCCAAGATTTAAAAACCAGGCAAAACCTGCCATAAGTAATTCATCCAAGAAACAGAAATTACAACAATTATCTCACACACATAACAGTGTATTATTTTGCAGAAGGTAATCACATGATGCCTTAACCAGCTAGATATTCAAGATCTCTAATAAAATAGACTCATCACAAGTTCCATATAGATTGCTTCTCAATACAACTTCCTTCAACTTCACCAAAAATTCCTGTACTACTTGCTGAACACACACACCCCTACTATGGTAGAAACTAAGAAAACAAAAATGAGATTTTATATCATTCATTCAAAAGTCAAATCTTGGAGTCATTTCTTTTTCAATATTTCTACTACACTGCATCGACTTCTCATGAAGATTTCATTTCAATTGGTTTCTGTTATTTACCAAGTACAAGGATTAGGATGCCTCCACTGATCCCTTTAATGAAATGAAATGATGACCCCCAACAGTCCAAACAAAAGCTCAGTAAACTTGTGCAAATGTACACTAGAAACCTCCCAAAAAGGTAAGCAAACTCACCAATATAGGCAGACATAAAGGAACCAGAAACTACTACTTCAACCAACATAACTATCCTGCAAACACAACACACAACACATGAAAATCAGAGTAGAAAATGTTTTTGTATCTGGCATCACAAAACAAATATCCAGGTAAATTTCCAAACAGGAAAAGTAGTCATGTAACAATATTCTCTGATAAGAAACGTGTGTGTTTACTGAGAACAAATTGCAACATTAATTGATAACCCAAACAGAAATCATCAGGATTAGAATCACCCAACTTGAAAAAGCTCTCAGTTTGTAAACTAGTCCAAATTATACTCAAGGTTCAGCAGGTAACGTCTGCCATGTGAGTTAGCAAAATAGGTAAGAAGTGAAAGAAGAATCCAACTCTCAAATCCCTGTATATTCTACCACACAAAACCTAGATGTCAAAATTTTACAGTAAGATGAAGCAAGAATAAAGGCCACTGTAGACTTATATAACTACACAGCTCAGATTGTTGTCGAAGGCTCCATAACTAGCTTTTTAAATGCGTTAAATCAAGGATTTGTTTAAATCTCCACTCATTGTTCAATGCATCATATGTGGATGAGATTATTCATCATTTGAATTCTCTTGAGATTGGATTTATCTGTTAGTGACTCAAGTCCATTCTCAATTACCTCCTACAAACCACTTGATGCACCATCCACTGCAATAAGACTCCTAAACTGCAGCTCATAATCTTCGAAAGAAATATAGGCCAATATATATATTGGTATCAAGGTCCTAATAATATATACTAATACCGCAGAAAAATAAAAATATTTTTTGGATATTTTTCTATCAGGTAACGATTCGCAGGAAAAAAATTTACTTTTGATATGTCTAATACTAATATGTATTAATTAATATGACTACGTCAATACCAATACCAATACTGATATTTTCATCCATGATCATATCATAATAGTAGAAGATATAACATGTTCAAGTTACAAAAAGGGAGAGGGAAAGGAAATTGAGAATGATAACTGCCACACACAAATACATAATACATATACTTGCAATCACATACATCTATGCTTCCTGTAGATTAGAGAGTGGGTCTATGAATTGAAACATTTCAGCAAATGCTAAAACCATTCCAAGATAAAGGTTAATGGAGCTGCAATTTTGTATCTATTTGCATATTCAACAAAACACACAACTGGAATAAACATGCAACGCAAAGCTTTTTCCTGAAATTGCATCACTAATTCGGGACAAATCTATCACCCTTAATATGAATTAAGGAGTTAAGGATGCCTCTCCACTTCCATTTTGTATAAAGATACATTATCTATTAGACCTAGCCTTTAGAGGAGTGAGACTGTGAAGTTTTGCTATTACTATCACTATTGAGTAATTCTGCTAGTCATTTTAAATTTATACATAATATTATATAATATTTGATTTCCCTATTTAGCATATCTAATCATTTGTAATTAATGATGATTTATTTTAAGGATGCAATAACGGAATTTGGTAGATTGTAATTAGATTGTATTTAACAAATATTTTTCTAATTTAATGAAGGAGAACTCTCAATGGAGAGGCACTAAGAAAAATAACCAACTTTGACATAGTATCAAAGCACTAAATCAAATTTTGATTCTTGGTGACCTTGTGTTTTATTTGAATTCCCTCTCTTTCGGATTTGATTTCAACTCTGGTTCTCGACACTCATTCAAATTTGTGGTTCTTGGCTTTGATCTAGTGTGGGTGACAAGAATAGTTCCCTTTTCTGGGATTCTTTTGCTTTGCTCCATTTGTGAAAGTTTATCTTAGCTTCAATTGGTAAGAATAAATTTGGAGTCTCGACTCATTCTCAGTCTTGATTTCTTCGAACTTCTTGATTTCTTCGAACTCTTTCATAGTGTTCGATTTTCCTCAATCTATTGGTTATTTGTTTCCTCCTCTGCATGAACGGGTCTTCAAACCTAAAATCTTGAACTTTCTTTGAAGGCTTGGTTGCGGCACATCTCTTTCTTTGGCATATCTCGGATCAAAGTACTAGAATAATCAGTACTAAGGTTTGTTGTTGTGCGTGTTTCTCCCTCTGGTGTTTGTTTCACTCTCCTGGTATTAAATCTCAATATTGGAATACTTGGTATTGGAAAGTGGTCACCTGAAATACTCTTCAAGTGGGTAGTTCAATTTTATTCCTTGTAGTTTAAATAGTCACCTAGATTATTTTTTTAGATCTCCTTTCTATGATGTTGGGAGAAAATCCTACTATTTGTTTTAATTAAAAATATTACTTCACCTAAGAGTTTTAATTTAAAATATTTATAAAGAGAAAAGAATTCTGGAGTCATTTAGATAAAACAGCATAGCTTCCACTGAGTCAGAGGAATTTTATCAATGGGAAAAAATGACAATCGTATCGTGTGTTGGCTGATGTGCTCAATTGAATTGAAAATAGTGAATAATTTCCATTCCTTCGCTATGATAAGGAAATGTGGGATTATCTTCGATAAATTTACAACTAAGATAACATCGCCTGAAAATTCCAATTAGAGTTAGAGACTGCTAACTACCAACAAGGAAATATCTCTATTTAATAATTTTATGATAGATTTCTTAATTTGTGGAGCGAATATTAGTATAGTTCATTCTAATGTTCCCAAAATGGCACTTGCAGTTTTATAAGAAGTTCATGTTGAGAGCTTTAGGGATCCATTTATGATGAAATTAATATCATAATTTGAGACTACACGCACTAGATTGCTAAAATCGCAATCTTATCCCATCCTTGGATGTTTGATTGG
This sequence comes from Nepenthes alata, assembly GCA_028571085.2. Classification (NCBI taxonomy): domain Eukaryota; kingdom Viridiplantae; phylum Streptophyta; class Magnoliopsida; order Caryophyllales; family Nepenthaceae; genus Nepenthes; species Nepenthes alata. The sequence goes on from JAOVVI020011083.1 coordinate 12,540, forward strand.
GGGGAATTTCTCTAAAAAGAGTACATTCTACAACATAGCATAGCATGACCCATCAGACAACAATTTCTATGATGTTAAGCAATTTAAGCCTCAAACATTTTTGCTACAATGTTAAGGAGTTAGGGCAAATTGCGGAGAATTGCATCATGAAATTGCAAAAATGAGGGACATATCATTAAGGACCTTCGTGATCTGTCTCAGAATCAACAAACTTATAGTTTTCATACTGTTGTTCAGCCTATTTCAGTTACAAT
>JAOVVI020011084.1:0-12793 GCA_028571085.2 Nepenthes alata
ATGTGATTTGGTGTTAATGGGAAGTTGAGGCCGCATTTTTTTTAACCTTTCAAGATTCTGGAGAAGGTCAGAGAATTAGCGTGTCGGTTGGTGTTGCCACCAAATTTGGCCGATGTGCATAACGTATTCCATGTATCGATGCTGAGGAAGTGCATCCACGATCTGGTGCATGTGATTGATTATGACCCTTTGGTTATCAATGAAGATTTTTCGTATTCAGAGGAGCCGATGGAGATTTTGGATCATAAGGATCAGATTTTACGCTCGAAGACGATCCCTCTCATAAAAGTTTTGTTCAGGAACCATTCCCGTGAGGAGGCGATGTGGGAGAGAGAGGACAATATTTGGGAAAAGTATCCTCATTTATTTTTAGTTACGTGTGTTCGATCAAATTCTGGGATTTGTTAATTTCAAGGACGATATTGTATTCAGATACACAATGTTGGAGCCACGATTTGATGTGGCTTTTGGATCCTATGTTGGTCAGATTGTGGATGTCTGGATGTGTTGCTTGTTGATTTTGATGGATTTTTATTATTGTATAGGCTTGTTGTACAGGTGTTTGTATAATCCGACGTCCATATTATATCCAGACCCATGCCGGTTTCCGGTTTTGATATGGTACGTCACAGATCTTCTCTGATCAGTATAACTCTTTTTCCTACTTTACACAACTCTCAACCTTTAATGAACTAAATGAATCTTTTCGAATGTCTCTTGAATAACCTCCAATCCCAAAAGCCTTTGATCTCTAGTTTCTTCCCAATGTATTGGAGAATGGCATTTCCTCTACTACAACGCCTTAAATGGAGCTATATTGATACTTGCTTGATAGTTATTATTATATGTAAATTCTGCCAATGCCAAGTAATCATCCAAATTACATTTCATCTCCAAAATTAAAACTCTTGACATATCTACTAAAATCTGAATTGTTCATTTTAATTGTCCATTCGTTTGAGGATGATATACTGTACTAAATTTCAAATTAGTCCCCAATTTACAATGTAAACTTTTCTAAAATTTAGAGATAAACCTTAAGTCTCAATCTGATACGATAGACATAGGCACACCATACAATCTAACAACCTCATTGATGTATAATCTTGTCAACCACTCTCTAGAGAACATCGTCCATATAACTATAAAATGTGCCGACATAGTGAATCGATTAATGATCACTCAAACTGCAACATGGTTCCTTGGTGTCGTTGACAATACCATCACAAAATCTATTGTTATATTTTCTCGTTTCTAGCTTGGAGTCGGCATAGGTTGCAATAAGCTTGGTGGCTTCTTATACTCCGCCTTCAACTGTTAGCAAATCAAACATCAACCCACATAAGTTGCAAGTTCTCTTTTTATATTTCTCCACCAAACTGACTTCTTTAAATCTTGATATATCTTATTAATCCCTGGATGGATAGTGCACTTCAATCAATGTGCTTCATTCATAATCTCTTTCTTTAATTACCAAATATCTGGTACACATATATGATCTTGAAACGCCAAAACTCTATCATCCCTTATGCTAAAATCAGCTCTAGAATCCCTATTTAAATTACAAGCAATATCTACCAAAAACTTTTCAGCTATACTTAAAAATAAGACAATCATCTAGTTTTCTTGGGAGTTCCTTTTCATATTACAGTGCCTCATACATTCTAACATCTCCATTTTCTTTATCCTCAAATGAGCCAACAAACTCGCTATTTGGCGACTCAAAGCATTTGTCTAAACATTAGCTTTTTCCAATTGATACCGAATCTTGCAATCATAATCGTTTGGGAAGTCCACCCATCTCCTTTGTCTCATATTCAATTCCTTCTGAGAAAATAAATACTTAAAACTCTTATGATCCGGATACACCAAGACTTTTCACCATATTAATAATGTCTTCAAATCTTTAACGCACAAATCTCTGCCGCTAACTCCAAATCATGCATCAGATAATTCCTTTCATGAGTCTTCAATTGCCTTAACCCATAAGTGATCACCTTCGCATGTTGTATCAAAACACAACCTAATCCAGTTTTGAAAGTGTCACAATAAATCATCAATCCATCGAATCCGTCTAAAATCGTCAAAATAGGCGCAGTTGTTAATCGGTCCTTTACTTTTTGGAAAGTTCATTCATAATCTTCCATCCATTCAAATTTGACTTCATTTCTCGTCAATTGAGTTAACAACTTGAAAAATCTAGAAATGTTCTCCACAAATCTTCAATAATAGCCTCCCATTCCCAAAAAGCTCCTAATTTCAGTCACCATTGTCGGTTGACTTCAATTGATCACTACTTCAATCTTCTTAGGATTTACCAAAATACCTCATTTGGATATCACATGACCCAAAAAGATAACTTTCTCGAGCCAAAATTCATACTTCTATAACTTGGCATATAAGCTCCTTTTTGAAGTGTCTGAAGCACAATCCTTAAGTGCATCTCGTGCTCATCATAATTTCTCAAATATATTAAAAATAAACTTATCAAGATAGGGCTAAAATACTCGGTTCATTAAGTTCATAAAAGTTGTAGAGGCATTAGCCAACCCAAATGGCATAACCAAAAATTTATAGTACCCATATCTCGTCCGGGATGCCATTTTCATCACATCTTTTTTCTTAATCATCAATTGGTGATATCTCAAATGTAGATCAATATTTAAAAATACTTGGGCCCCATGCATTTGATCAAAAAAATCATTGATCATCAAGAACGAATACTTGTTCTTAATAGTGATCTTATTCAACTCCTAGTAATTAATACATAACTATATTGATCCATCCTTCTTCTTCACAAATAACATCCGGGCACCCCACAGAGACACACCTGGCTAAATAAAGACTTCCATTAACAGCTCTTACAATTGTTGCTACAACTTCTTAAGTTCCCATGGTACAATTTGATAAGGAGTCTTAGATATCGAGGTCACTCCATGCATGTTTTTAATCTCAAATTCAATCTCCCTATTTTGTGGTAGTCCTGATAAATCTTCTAAAAAAATCCTTGAACTCATATACCATTAGAATATCCTTCACTAGAACATTATGGCTCCTAATTGTGCACATATAAGTCAAATAGATTTGACATCCACTTTCTATTAAATGACAAGTATACAAAGCCGAAATTATGTATGGAAAATGTTTATGTATTACTCCTTGAAAATAAAAAGGTTCACATCCCGAACTTAGCCTTTTATGGAAACAATTGATGCTAGCATGATAACTCGCTAACCAATCCATTCCTAAGATTATATCAAAATTATGCATATCTAATAGAATCAAATCCACAACTAACTCCAACCCATTAACTCAAACAACACACCTCGAGTACAAAATATCTGTAATCAAAAGACATCCTGTAGTGTTGACACAACTAATGTAAAATCCATAATTCTTGGGGGTGACATCAAGTAATAGACAAACTTATGAGACATGAATGAATGAGTAGACCTCGAATCCAAAAGTACATGTGTGGAAGTCCCAAAGATAGTAAGTTTACCTTCCACCACGGTAATTGACGCATTCACATCTAGTGTTGTCATCGCGAATGCTCATCCAAAGCACTTGACTTCCTCACCGTTGGCCTCATAGGATGAGGACAGTCTTTGATCATATGGCCAGATTGACTACAATTGAAGCATGCACCGAAGGTCTTGTAGTTGGGCCTCCCTCCATAAGATTTGCAGCAATGTGGGTATATGGGCTTTGCTGATTATGGGCCTGGTACACCCTAAATTTTCGCACTCTTCTTCCCTTTCTCCACTGGCTTGGATCTCTTATGGGATCCTCATAATCCCAAAATTTGGCCAAAGCCTTAGCCCCTCGACAAGCTGTCTTCTTCTTGAAGAAATTATCTTTTTCTAGCTCCTTTTTAAATAGGAGAGCTCGGTTCAGTACGTTTCCATACATAATCAACTTCAAGGTAATTAGCTACCTCTGAATTTCATCGTTTAATCATTGTAAGAATTTTCTTGCCTTCCTTGCTTCATCATGCACCATGTGAGGGGCATATAGGGATAATTCAATGTACTTGGCATCGCACTCCACCACGATTCAGTTACCTTGACGCAAGCGGGCGAACTCATCGACCTTTTTGTTCTCTTGGACTCATAGAGAAGTATTTATCCATGGATGCTTCCATGAACATCTCCCAAGTGATCTCCTCATCCTCCAAGCCCATGGCTCTTTTCCTCATGGTCCACCTCGCCCTGTAGCTTGTTAGTGATAAATGTCAATTTGTCCTCTTTCAAGCATCTGATCACAATAAAAACTTTATCAATTTGTCGGATCTAAACTTCAACCTTTGTAAGATCCGAGTCATCCATAAATTTTGGCACCATTTTATTTGTAAACTGATTATAAGCACTCGTTCTTGGATTTGTCGGGGCTGGCTCCGAGTTATGTTGACCTCGAGCCATGTTTTCCATTACATCTGTCATCCTACCATGATGGAAAAATATTCCTCCTCTCAATTTAGGCATGAGTTTGGTCCAACATTTCATCCTTGGTCAGTCATCTCTTAATCCTATCACAAATCATTAATCAGATTAATCCTAAAACCAAAATCAAATTCAATCCTCAAACCAATTAAGATATCTCTTTATTACTTCTGTAATATCACTTTCATTGTCACGTTTCAAATTTCAATCCCATAATTTAACTATTTACCAATTATTAATTATTTAATTAACAACTTAATTAACTATTTAATTAAACGTGGACATGATCTACACGTTGATACCTCGATCGATTGAATAAAGTAATATAAACTATACACAGGATCCACATCATGCCATGATTTGTATGACTCCGATACTAATACAACATAAGGAATGATACCTATTATCAAAAATAAGAGTATATAAATTACGGAATAAAATTTAAAATTATTGTCCTTTACAGTGATACATCATTATAAGTATTCTACTACTGTTCCAAATCTGAAAATAACATATTAAGATGACTCAAACTCAATACAATGCACCAACGATTATTCAAAAGCCATAATATAACATTTAGACACATGAACTATTGTTCGGAAACCACAATACATCATAAAGAGCTATCTAAAACTATCCAAAAGACATGAAACGACACTAAACATTGCATAATCTCATATCTAAACTCTTCGAATAAAACTGTTCTTCATTTCTATTCATCCGATAAGAATCTATACATCTCATCTGAGAAGTTAATAAAAATAGTAAGGAGTGAGCCAAATGCTCAACATGACACGTAATATAGTAATGAAACTTATATCTTTGCGTTAAAAATATATTAAAAGGGTCAATGCATTAGATTTTAAAGATATGCCATGAAATTTCATAATAATTACATGATCAACTTATGCAGAATTTTTAGATTTATCATATCATATTTGTTTTTAATTCATGTTATCAAATCAGACTCAAACCTAATTTTTCTTAAGAACCAGGGCAGTAGGCCTTACCTACTAAAAAGTAGATAATTGAAGCCCGAGGCTATATTTGCTTCAACAAAATCAAAGACTATACATTACTATTCAAGAACCATAGATATACCGCTATACATATAACCCTATAAACGATACCAAACTCCACTTCTCACTTACAGATAATAGATTTGGATATCGATATACTACTATAATACTCTAAAGCATACCATAATACTACCCATTGAAATTTATCCATGGTCCAATACAATTCTTAGAAAAATTCTACACTTTTTTCCATACTTCTTAATTTTCTTATCCCTAGAGAAAATGATCATTTTTTCTTAACATATTTGTAGAGTTTTTGATATAAATCTGTAAAATTCTTAAAAAGGAGTACTAAATTTAACTTTATTAATTATACAAAACCATACTTATAAACTTATTGCAGCAAAATTCAGTATAGTTTAGTGCAGAAATTAGTAGCAGTTCATGAAGAAAAAATATTATTAACTTATTGCAGAAATTAGCAAGAATGCAGTGTTTCCTATTGAATTTTAGAACATGTAATGTATTTATTTAACAATTTCTAAATATACTAGATTATTATACAGGAATTTTAACATGGTAGTGTAGAAAATTTAGCAAAACATAGGAAATCAGTAGCATGGAAATTATTTTGCAATTTTAGTTCATATAGTACACATGTAAGGCTTAATTTACTAAATTCTTAGACATGAAAGTCTATATTTCGAGCACAGGACATACAATGGTGAGAGATACAAAATTCACCTTATGTAAGATCATTAAATCATGATTTTAACACATACATATGAAGAAAATTCAAAAATTAGCTACATGAGACATTAGTCATAAATTTGAACATAAATTTCATACATTTTAGTTATAAAATGGAGAGAACTACACATTATATTAAACAATATCATCATAGATTTGAAAAGTATGTTATACATAAGTGTTAGAATAAGAAATGCTCAAGGAGTTTATCAAAGAACAACAACAATAGAAGAAAAGTTCAAAATGCACTTATCTTCACTTAATTCTTACTCAAAGTAGCTTGGAACAACTTAATTTTGAGTTCTTTGGCCTTCTCTCTTGTTTTTCTCTCCCTTCTCATTGTCTACTTCTCTCTCATCTCTCAAGTTGGTCTGAAAAATGACAAAAAAATGAGTCAGAGGTCACTTATATATTGAGTGACACGCGAGCGCCACTCGGGCGCTAAGCTACTAGAACTATCACGCTCCAGTGTAGCTCAAGCATGTCTCAGGCATTGAGCTTATGGCTTTTGGTACCTAGGTATCCTTCAAGCATGCCTTGAGCATTGCCAATTTGGAATCAGTGCTCAAGCGCCAATCGGGCCTCCATCAAGCATCAAGTTATCCTGTCTAATTTTTAAATCTTTATCCAATTTTAATTATCTTTCAATCTTAATTATTATTATATTAGCTTAATAAATTAAAATTACCATAATTGAAGGACTCAGTCCTTACAGTCTTGGTGAAAAAGTTTCATTTTGGTTGTTGCTAAGACTATTCTAAATGATCCTAGATAGAATTGTTTTATGAAAAGCGTAACACTTTGACCTTGTTAAAACTCTTTTTAGTTCACTTAAAAATGAAAAAGGTTGTCCCACTACTAGGATTAGAAGTGATTAAGAAAAAGATTTTGAAAACTCTAGCTTCAATAATTTTGTCATGAAGAAGGAATCAAATATAAATTTTTTATCCTATCATCCCTCAACAAAATAGGATCATTCAATAAGAAATAAAATTTTTAAAGAAATGACTAAAACTATGATGCATTGGAAAATGCACCATGCTTTTTTGGGAAGAGGTAGTGAGAACTACATGTCATATCGATATTAAGGTGTACTTGTGGCTTAGAATAGGTAAGATCCCTTCTAAACTTTGGAGAGGAAAAAGGCCTAATGCTAGGTACTTTTATGTTTTTGGGAGTGCATGCTTTATTTTAAGGAATAGGAAAAATCTTGAAAAAGTTGACTTACAATGTAATGAAAAAATTTTCTTAGGATACATATAAATTAGTAGAGCCTATAGAATGCATAATATTCAAACCCATACTGTTATGATATCTATCAATGTCGTTGTAGAGGATGTCTCGAATGAGCAAACTTTTAATAGGGAATATAACCTAGATGTTGTTAATGACAAGGAATATAGTACCGAGTTAAAAACCATTAAAAAAAAAGGGCAGCATACTATGCAAAGAACCCACATCTAGAGTCAAATTGAATCATCCTAAATGCTACATTATGGGAGATTTAGGTAAGGGAATAAGATTGTATCGAATAGTTCTAAATCAACTTCCTTTCACCTATTATGTTTCTCTTATTAAACCCAAAAGGTTAAAGATGTGCTTAATAATAAATGCTACATCAATACCATGCATGATCAACTTAATTAATTCACAAGGAGTGATGTTTAGAAGTTGGCCCCTAGGCTTCAAAACACTAATGTCATTGGCACTAAATGAATTTTTAAAAACAAATAAAATGAAAAAAGAATCATCACTAGAAATAAAGCCTATCCTTTTACCCGAGGCTACATTCAAATTAATGGAATAGATTTTGATGAAATCTTTGATTCTATAACTAGACTTGAATCTATAAGAATCCTTTAGTCATAGACTTCACAATTGATTTTAAATCATATCAAATAAATGTTAAAAGTACTTTTCTAAAATGGCATTTTTTTAGGAGGAAGTGCATTAGAATAACCCAAGGGGTTTGGTGATCATTTACTTCCAAATCATGTACACAAACTTAAGAAAACCCTATGTGGTCTCCTAAAGATTGAAATAACAAACTGATCGCCAATCTCAGTGACCATAGTTTTACTAGGGGTAGTATTGATAAAACATTGCATGTAAAAGTTATTGAAAATTACATACTTATTGTTCAAGTCTATATTGATGATATCGCATCTACTACAGACTCATATGCTCATAAATTTGCTAAATGAATGAAGTGTGAATTTGAAATGAATATAATTGGTGAACTATCCTTTTTCCATAGCCTTCGTGTCAAATAACTTAAAAATAGGATATTTATTTCTTTTTTTTGGATAAGTAAAGTTGAATTAAAATAACAAAAGGTACATAAACTAAGTTCTAACTCTAAATATTTTACTGACTTAGAGGTAGAATAAAGCCGCTAGGGTATACCCTGAGCACACATATATAAAGAAATAATCTGTAAAAGCAAAGAAAAATACAAAGAAGGAAGAAAAATGCCAACCAAAGAGCCAACTACCAAGTCGGTCATGAGCTTGCCGAGAGCACATTAGCACGATAGAACTACTATCAGCGGTATGTTTGGCAAATTAGCAACAGTAGCAATACGGCAAGCATGGTACCAAATCAATAAACGCAATGAACCACTGAGCCGTGAAATAGAGGAAGCCAAGAATAACGAACACGCAGAACATCCAATCCGGGCAAATGGAGACTGGACCTCATCAGCAAGATGCCAAACAAAAACCACAACGAACCATTGAGCCGTGATTACCATTGAACCATTGAGCGCCCAGCAAGCGCCATGCGGGCCGTCACCCCGATTCGACCCATTCCACATCCGAGATATATTTTCCTACATACCTTAAGTCTAATTTTGATTATATTAGTTTAAAACATCGTGATTACCATAATTTCAAACCAAAATCTTATTTACAGATTAATATTTTGAGGTTTATAACGCCAGTTCTCAATTCCACCAATTCCGGGTCTTCGGGCCTTTCAATCCAATTTCTCCAATTTCCTTTGGCCTTGATTCACTTAAATTAATTTAATTACTCCTAGTTATTATATTTTGGAGATCGGTACCTTAAAATTCTTTCCCACTTATAGAAATTGCGTCCTCAAAATTAAATGAACTTCAAAATTCCACATTCAAGCGTTGTGACGGAACGGTTTTTTTTTTGTCAATACACATATAGAAACTAAACCCAACAATAGCAATATAAAATTTTAAGGAAAAATGGACAAAATTTTTCCTAAAATTAGACCAACCGAAACATTTAACCTGAACAAAATATGCAATTATACAAATATAGACTTCAACGCATATTCACAATGCATACATAGGATCATCAGATGCCATATATACATCCATGGCTCCAATTATTAACATTCATATCCACTATACTAAAATTCATACAAGAGATGCCGTTTAGGACCTGTACAAATCTAAAAAGCAGATAGTGGAAGAAAAACTATTTCCATAATGTAAATCTACAGAAGCGTAAGCATTGTTCCAACAAAACATATATAACATACTATGACTATCAATACATAAGTTCCATCCGCAAGGTTAGGTATATACATTCAAAGCAAAATTCCAAAAATCTCTAAGAGGTTTCAAAGCTCCAAAGTCTTCCTGGCTATCATTGCCTATTCTTGCTCATCTGGAATTAATTCTACTATTTTATCTGGAGGGAAACAAATAATAGAGTGAGCCGAAGCCCAACAAGTTACCATAAAACATGCAGCATAAATCTTTCGTGTAAAATATAATACAATAAAGCAAAGATAATGGAAGTTATTGAAGACAATATCCGCATGGAAACATTAGTAAAGCATAAACCAATGTAAACAAGTACCAAAATTCATAAATCAATTTTAACTTCATTCGTTCTTCAAAAGTTAACTTTATTCTTCAAAGAGATTCCAGCTAGTAGACCCTACTAGCCGAGGGAGTGAGTAATTGAGGATAAATTGTGTTCAATCCACACAATCTAAGGCCAAGGTCTGAATTCCATATCTATTTCCATTTTCATTCAATGTCCATAGTTCAAGGTCCAAATTTCTATCTTCTAATTACGTCCTGAGGAGAGGCGGAACACGTATCACTCCATGGATGGAGTTATCCTCGATTACCACTGTAATGTTCTACGGCATGCTGAAAAATCTTATCAGACTGTACAACAGTTCTATGCCCGATTTTCTTAATGATTAATTTAACTTAATACATTTGTTCATAGTCCATAGTCAAAATTCATCATGTCTCAAGGCCAATTCAAAGTTCATACAATCCATCTTTCAGACAAATTCAAAGGGCATTCATAATTTGACATTTCAGTTCCATGCTCGGTTTTCAGATACAAATCATCTATTAAACTTTAACAAGTCACCAAATAACATTCAAATTTCAAGATTCAAAGAATCTAGACGTAAATCTGTAAATTTTCATGCTAGGGTTTCATGCGAAGCTTCCGAAAAAAATCGGGCATAAAACATGGGCCAAATTGTGAAATCAAAGTCATAAGTTACTGTACATATACATAATCATGGAACTTAAACTAAAAATCATGAGATTCATGCATTTTTCATAACAAACCTTATGGAGCATGGGTTTTAAAGTATAAATGACAAAATGGAGATATTCAAAAGCGATAAAAATAAAAAACAAGGTCTGAGGTACACTTGTCTTAAACTGATCTACCGTTTTTCTTACTTGGATCGGAGTGAAACGGCAAAAATCTCCCTCTTTTTTCATTTTCCCTCTCTTCTTCTCCTCCCATTCTCTCCTCTTTGTCGTTCTAGTCATGGGTTTATATTCTCTCTCCTCAAAACTCCAATTTAAAACAAAAGAAAGGACCCACGTTGTGAGATTCTAATCCTAAAAGCATGATAATCAGAAATATTGGCCGGATTTAAAAATAATTGACCGAAATTTAGTTATTGATCAAAATTTAGTTGTCGACTGGAATTGAAGTTGTTGACCAAAATTAGATGCAGGAGTGAGGCATTTTTTTCGAAGTAAATTTGAACTAAGATTTTTGGAGTTAATAACCCGACTGGAGTAAAGTGAAGTTGATGCCGGCCGGAGTGTGGTGATGTGAAGTTCAGCTGGAGCATGCTAAGTGGATTGATGTGGTGATTGGTCGAAGTGTCATGTGAGATGGTGATCGCTAGACCATGTTGGAGAAATAATGGCCAAAGTGTCGTGTTGTGTTGGTGACGTTGTGGAGGCCAAAGTGAGGTGTTGTGTTGGTGATGTTGTGGAGGCTGATGTTGAAGATGGCCAAAGCTAAGTAAATTTGAGGGTTGATCTAGAGTATTGACCAGAGTTGTATATATTGACCAGATTTAGAAAATATTGATGATCCTTGTTAATGACTGGAGTGAAGTCTTGAAGTAATTTTGGCGGAGTAAAATGTTTACAGATGACCAAAATAGATTTACTTACTTCGTTGATCTTTCTCCACCTACTTGGAGTAAGTAAATTGTTCCCACCTACTCTGTTGACCCTCTAGAAATAAAATTGAAAAGAAGTACTACGTAGATAGCTTACCCCACCTACTCCCACATAACCCATCCTTTATAAATACTGGGTTCGAAAACAAGGAGAAAAGTTAGAAAATTAGAGAAGTAAAGGCGAACTAGAAGATGAAGTGGAGAAGAAGAGTCTTAGGCCAAAATTAGAGTAAGGAGTTCAAAGAATCAACCAAGTGTACTTTAGAACTTGTTTTCTATGTTTATTGCTTTTGATTATCTCCATTTTTGTTATTCATGTTCTTAAATCCCATTTCCTATGTTTTGTTGCGAAAAATGTATAAAGCTCATGATCATGTATTGACTTTGATTTCATGATTCGGCTCATATTTTTTTATCCTCAATTTACGCATGAGAAACTTCCATGAAACTATAATGTCAATTATGAAGGCCCTTTGAATTGTCCGGAGTATGGAATTAATGAACTTTGAATCGGCTCTGAAGTATGAACTTTGAATTCTGTATGAACTTTAAATCGGCCTTGAGATGGGATGAAGTTTGAGTAATATACTATGAACAAAATGCATTTAGATCGGATCTGAAACTGTCATGCAGTCAGATAAGGTTCTCTGGCATACCTCAAAATGCTATGGTGATAATTGAGGATAACTCTGTCCATGGAGTGATACGTGGTTCGCCTCTCCTCGGGACGTAATAAGAGGATAGAAATTTGAACTTTGAACTTTGAACATTGAATGAAAATGGAAATGGATTACTTTTGAACTATGTCCTTTGATTGTATGGAGTGAACATAATCTATCCTCGGCTATTCATTCCGTCGGCTGGTAGGGTCTACTAGCCTAGGTGTAACGACCCAGATTCTAGAACATAAAAAATTTCAGTCATCAAGTTCTTATAATCCGGTCAATGCTAGTTGACCAAAAAATATAATAAGAAAAGTAAATCGGCCTTAAAAAGAAAATCGAGTCCGGTGTTTCTTTGTTGAAAATCACAACCGGCTGTGTGAAAAGAAAACGGCCCCCTTAATGATGAAATCCAAATCGGCCTGCAGGTGAATTTCCAAACCGGCTTTAAGGTATAAAATTGAAACTGGCCTAGGAGCAGGTT
>JAOVVI020011086.1:0-12791 GCA_028571085.2 Nepenthes alata
TGTGTGTGTATTTTAGTGGGCCAAGTGTTGGGCTGGGCTGTGTGTGTGTGTTTTAGTGGGCTAGGTGTTGGGCTGTGTGTGTGTAGATATTGGGCCATGTGTGTGTATAGAACATGGGCTGGGTTAAGTTTGAAGTAGGTGGATGGTAGTATAGCAGGCCATGGGTTGGAATTTGAAGATGGTGTAGGTGTGTATATGCGTGTGTTTTGTGTATGGATATATGTATGTATATGTATATATATGTGTATATATATATATATATATATATATGTTAATGTGTGGTTATATGTGTATGTATGAGAATAAAGATGAAAAAGAGCATAGAGGATATTTACAGTTTGTGTATGTTGCATATATAAAGGTGTATTGGCCTGTATTCGGAGTGATACTGATTGTATGAAGAAATAATATTGTCAATTAATTTGTTGGAACCTTGTAAAATTAATTGGGGATATAATTTGAAATAAAAATATCGTTGGCCTTAGTCGTAGGCATCGATCCGGAATAAAATGAAAAAATAGTGAAGTAATTGAGCCGATCATATCTCAATCCATGTATCTCCGTTGGATGTTTTGAGATACACTCCTTTGTGTTAGATTTGATGGCGTGAGTATAGTCTGTGTCAGTACCAAACGACGTTCTTATCGTTGATATTGCAAAGCTTTCTTTGCGTTATACTCAGTTGTGTGAGTATTTGAATTATATTGGTTTTCTACGGTCAATGTTAAGGAAAGCGTATGAAAACACTAAGGTATCTAGTCGAATTGGAGGCTACGATACCTTAGCATGGTCTACACTTATTCGATATTGATTTTCGTATCATGGTGATAATGAGGTATGTTGTTTATTGTGGAGGATGCTTATAACCATGTGACCATCATAGAAGATGATATATGGGATATCATCTGACGAGGGGTATCACAGGTGGTATCGGTATACTACGGGTACAACATCTGGGAGGACTGTAGATATAGTTGGATACCATGGATAACCTCGTTGTACTTACCCAGCCGTTGGGGGCATAAATACACGACCTTTGGTTCACGGTGACAGAATAAGGTCCAAGGAGATTCATTGTGATGTTATATCATTGTTGATACCTCATGAGCTTGGAATTCGCTGGAATCCATGAGTTATATTTGGTATTTTACGCTATTCGGATTCAGTGGAATCCATTTTGTTATTGTTGTTGATGTTCAGGTCATTCACGCTGACATTTGGACCAGGGAATCCTCACTTATTCGTGATGTCGGATTCCAGGGGATTACCATTATTTATTGGCACTCTTGTTGTTTTTGGACGTGTGGGTCTTGTGGGACCTATTTTTTCTAGAGTCGTATTTATGACGTGTTATAATTTGCTCGGATATAGTAGATGGTTAGAGTGATGTTGAGACTTTATAGTTAGTATCCGAGATTGTTATTATTGTATACCATTTTTTATTATTATAACTTGATGGATTTTGGCTCACCCTTATATTTTATTGGCTCCAGAGTAGACAGGTTGACATCAGGATAGAAGAGATAGCTGTGTAGACTCCAGGTAGAGGTGATCTCGGGGATCGAGGCTTTCAGGATAGAAAGTTAAGTTTTTTGTTACTTCGGTTACGATTTGACTTTTATTAGATTTTTATGAGGATTGATATTTTAGACATTGATGTCATTTATTGAAGTTATTTATTATTATTATTATTATGGATATTTAATTTATTGTGTATTTATGAGATTTATTGATGATATTTTTAATGATATTGAGTTCATTGATGACGTGTAATGATGATTTTGGATGACTTATGATTTTAACCGTGACGGTTCGCGTCGAGTTTGGGGATCCGAGCTCGGGTTGTTACAAGTTGAACTCGGAAAGAAAATCCGATAAGTATTTTTCGAGGATTGCAACACTGTGAGGCATTTGGCTTAGGGACGACCAGCATCCGTCGAAATGGGTCATGCAAGAGTAGTCTTCGAGAGATTAAGGATTAGTTGTCGACATTGTTATTTGGGTTGACCCCTGATGGGTCTAGTAAGTTATAGTAGAATGTGATCCTTTTGAGGAAGCTCTAAGATTGTATATCTCTTGACTTGTTTGGGTGGATGCCCTTGGTTAAGAGGATATAAAGCTTATGACAAGAATTACCTCATTCTTAGTTTGGGGTTAGCCATTGATGTCCTTACTTTGAGGATTTATAGGTATTACCAATAGAGATAATTATGGTTTAATGATCCAGAAGGACTGAGAAGTTGTCTCGTAGGAAGAGATGACTATGCGACCGTGTAAATCGGTTAATCTACTTAAGGACTAGAAGGTGTATTTCGGTGTCCTTCAAGGAAGGTAAACCTTATTGCTAATAATCGGACGCTAGGAATTTTCGATTGGAATATGTCTTGATACTCCATAGGAGATGTTTTAAGATGAATCTCGAGTGGCTACTAATATTTAAGAGAATGGGATGCTTTGTTTTTGGTTTTAGGAGGAAGAGTTGTATTCGTGGATTTGAGATTTTGGAACTTTGAGAAGAGAAGCCCTCACCGTTTCGATTTTGAGAGTGTTAGGGTAGCAGAAATTATGGATACTGTTTGGGTAATTGTGGCCTGGGCTGACAAGGACAACCCATTTATTGTGAATTTTGGGTGTTACAATTGGAATGTATAGGTTGGCTCGTTAGTATGCCAACAAAATAATAAGTTTGGTAAGTATTTGAGTTTGAGGTTTTGGGTGATTTTTCAATTGCGTTACCTAAGTTGATTGTAATCTAAAGACTTTTGGCCTTACCTTAGTCATATCGATGTCTTTAGAATTTTTCTTAGGTTTATAGCTGCAAGGAACCCTAGAGTCTAATTTGAATCAATAGTCATGAGTTGTAGGAGAATTTTTAGTGTCCTGATGAATAGTTAATTAGAGTAGCACATCATAAGCATGTGGGCTCCTAGCCCAAAAAATTCAGAATGGGTTTAAGATTCCAAGTGAATGATCATTCTCGAGGCCTAGGAGGTATGGAGATGAGAGCCTGTTGGTTTGTTTGTGATTTTGTATTAAGTCAGAGAGGTAGTTAATAATAGGGCTTACCCTTGAATTTGGGTGGATTATTGTGATTCCTCCCATGTACCGATAGTTGATGAATGGGTTTGTGATTAGGGTGTAACTGTTCCGGGAGATTAGGAATTTGTCTCTTGGTAAGGTTTCCATCTCGATCTTAGATAAAATATATTAGACGTTGAGAATTAGGATGTTCTGAATGATTAAAATTTGTTAGAAATAATTGTTTCTCCAAGAAAGTGATTTGGGAGTACGTAGGCAAAATCTGGAAGGTCTATCCCTCTATTATTAAGTTTTGAGGTTCGTTAAATTTTGATTGTCAATTTTTTATAAGTAGGAGAGAGTTGTAAGATACCGATTTTTGAAACGTAGTAAAATAAGTAATTAAGTTAATATAAGTAAATCAAGGTCTAAATGCACGTGAGGAAGTGGATCTAAGGGCCGAAGACCCGGAATTGGTGGAATTGAGAACCGACATTATAATCTCAAAATATTAATCCGTAATTATGATTCGGGTTTTAAAAGATGGTAATCTCGAGTATTAAATTAATATAATCACAATTAGGCTCATGTATGTGGAAAATATATATTTCAATGTTAGAATCGGACGGTGGTGCTAGACGACCCGCTGGGAGCGCAGCCCAGCAGGTTGGCGCCTGTCGGGTGCTCAAGTGTCTATAACAGGCGCCGAATCCAGTTCAGGAGCTCCTACTGCGTGCTTCAGACGGCGCGCTTCGGACAGTGCTTGAGCGTCGGTCCGCGTAAAAGTCGTGTCTGGGTTCTTTTTATCCGTTGCTGCGACACAATTTGGGGAAAGGAAAGCAGAGGGTTCAGGTAGAGAGAGAGGGAGGGAGAAGAGAGAGAAAAGAGCAAACGAAGGCTCTTGGGTTCAATTTCGATTTCGAGCTAGTTGGAAAAATCATGGATCGGGTTGAGACAAGTACACCCATACCATCTTTTTTTATTCTTTTTGATTTTCGTTCAATCTCTTTCGGCTATTATTGTCCCAATACCCGAGCTATGCATGTATTTGTAATACACATGGCTTGGTTATGTATATATATGAATTTCATATCCAAATTTATAGAAATTAATTGGTTTTTGCACTGAAACCCTAACCCTACATCCGGGTGATTTCGGTCTCCAATTTTTACGACTTTTGCAATAATTTGCTCTAGAATATCACTACTCATATCCTATATGTGTTAATTTATCGATAGGATATCTAATTTGATAGTTTTATGTGAAAATCTATTCGTTGAAACCCTAAGATGCGACTGGAACTCGTTTAAGCATTTATTTTAAATTTTATGCATAAATTGGCTTGAATTATGATTACCCATGTCTTGAATTTGATAATTTACCCATTAGATGTTCGAATTTTTGAGAATTATCATATATGCATAATCGGGTACTGTTCATGAGCGAAGTTATTATTCGCTCGAGTCTTTTAAGTAATTTTGCATGATTCAACATGGTTTAATTGTTAATTAAGTTGTATATATTAAAATATATTTAATTATTTATTCTGAAAATTATGTTTGTTAACCAATTGTAAAAAAAATATTATTCGAAAGCCTCTAAAGTTATAATTGTCTTTGGTTAGTAAGGTTTACTAGCTCTAGTCCACAAATATATGTAATTACGCATAATTTACATCCCAAAGAAAAGAAAGATAAAACATGAAAAGCTAATTGTATTCTAAAAGTATATTTGATCATGTCTTATATTTACGCATCCTCGTTTTACTCGTATATCCCTCTTCTACTTTATTTTGCTTATATTATTTATCGTCTTAATTACATTGCACTTGTTGAGCTTTTGGCTTACTATTACTTCTCATTGTCTCCAAATTAGTACAGGTCTATTATACTCAATGGGACAGCGTAGGAATTTGAAATGGACTAGGCTCTGGAATTGAAAGTTCTTATTGAAGATTTCTATGTGTAGTTTTGCATATGTCATGAAAAATTATATATATATTTATATTTCAATTGAAAATCTTAATATATATTTTATATATAACTGATGATCAGATATGTTAGTTTTCACTGTGTTTAGATTTATTTATACTTTTATAGATTATCGTGGTTTGTAACATGTACCTAATGATATCTTTCTTTGGTCAATGTTATGTTTAGATACATAGTGTTGGAGCCACAATAATATGTGACAATTGGATCATGTGAGGAGTTGTTATTGTACTGTTTGGTTGAGAGTTGTTGTTATATGTTGTTGAGTTTGAGGGATTATCTGGATGTATTTTGTTTTATACTGGAGATTGTATTGGTTTTTATATCAGCTTGACAATTGTATTTCAGACAGAACTGTACCGAATTTTTGACAAAAAATACGGTCTGTTACATTGTATATAAAGTATAATCCAAAAACAAATACCAAAAGATTCGAATTTATGAAACTAATCAAAATGTGATATTCAAATCTAAACGGCATTGAAATTTGTGAACATTAAATTAAAGTCTTAAGTATCAAAATTAAGTAAAAATATTAAAAATCTAAAATATATTCAAATTAAATAATCAAAGGCCATAATATTATTTTTGAAAAAGGGTTACACATATTTTTAATAATTTTAGACCAAATTACTATTATTTAAAATCATAAGTAGGTTGTTTATATATTTTTTCTTATAGACGGAGATAAATACCACATTATTTTGTCACCCGTAAATGATAGATATAATTCTCAAATCGGTCTAAATATATTAACACGTTTAAATATATTAGTTCTATTTAATTTCTTATGATAGTTCCCATAACATATAAAATCGGTGAGAATATCTAAAATAATGTCCAAAATTTTTTCTATTTGATAAAAAAGTATAAAATTTTTACTTTGAGGAAGTAAAAATATAAAACTTTCTAACTTAGGGGAAAGTGTAAATATCGAATCGAATAAACAATGGAACCTGATCTAAAGAGCATGCATGGAATACTATATGTAAAGTTTATATGTAAGTTTTTATGACATTCCTTTACAAATAATTTGAATATAAGTCTAATAATCTAAAATAATTACTTATTTTGTTCAGATCCTCAAACTTCACAAATATTAAATAAAACTAGGCAAAATTATCAAACTAACTGGTAAAACTACATACATACATGAAGAATCTAAATGGGATAAGCGAAAATAACATACATATATAATAAAATTTTTAAATGTAAGTAAAACTAAAAGAAAACATAAAAAAAAACAAAGATAGAATTTACGAACATTTACTTTTAACCTCTAATCTGACAGATCTAACCAAAAGATATTTCAAAATCCTTCTCCTTATCTTATTCTCTCTTCCTTCCATTCTCTTTCTCCCTCCTTCCTTTTCATTTCTGCATAAAGTGTTTGAAAATAGTGCACAAGTCTATATATAGATGAACTGCCGCACGAGCACCGCCTCACGCACACCACAAATGCGACCAATCTGCCAAAACCACAATTGAGCATCCAAGAGGCATGCATCAGGTATCCCTCAATCTGCCCAAATCCCATTTGAGCGGTTCGGAGGTGAGCCCAATCTAATAAAAATATGCACAAGTATGTCCAGCGTGCTTCAAGAGCCAAGCCTACTTCGGGGAGAAGCATAATTGTATTGATAATATTTAAAATAATTATTTTTAATATACTCAAAATAAATTGATAAAATTAAACTAATTAAATAAAAAATCGAATATTATAGGTTTACATTTGGGGAGAAGAGGGGCCTATTGTCGTTGCTACATGCTACTACTTCGCCGAGAGAGACATGGAAATCAAGGCAAGTGAAAATCATCCCTTTGCACCATAAGTACGTATCATGTGTAACTTATGTTTAAATGAACCTCATGCACCTGAATCTCATGCAAAAATCTACGAGAGTTTTAAAAGTGAAAAATGATGCATCTAATAAAGATAAAATTTATAAGAAAGCAACTTAAAATTTAATAATAATAGATATTATGAAAACATAACTATTTTTATAATATATTTAATATTATAAATTTTTTTATTTATCTAAACTATTAAACTTATATAAAAATAATAAATAAATAATATTCCTTAAAAAATAATGAAATATCATATCATTTATTCTAAAATAATTAAAAAAAATACTTCCTAATCATTGACATTGTAACCATTCAAAGAATCTCTCTGCGTTAACCGAATATACAATCTGACAAACTAAACCAACAAACAAACAACCCCATGTCAGGCTTTGTTAGATTAATTCGCCAATCACAATACATTATTCAGACACACCTGCCACGCATTACAATAAATATCCCAAATTTAAAAAATAAAAAATAATGATTTGGGTAAACCACATAGGTTGCAATAATATAACGCAAACATTACTTATATATTCAGTTATATCTTTAATTATATTTAAATTTTTAATTTTAATTTTTTTACTTCTTTCTATCTTAATTTTAAAAATAATAATTTATTCTAAATATCTGATGCGTAATGAATCCGAGTTGTTGACTGATTAGGGTGTCTCTTCGCCTTCGGATAAAATTAAAGTCGGTACAGTCTCACACCACAACTTAAAAATAAGAGGTTAGAGGATCAGTAAGACTCGTCCTTTAATTTATCTTCTAACGTTTAAGTCAATAATCTTTCTTAAAGGATGAAAAGATGTAGAGATGACGGGTATGCATGATGATGTAAGAATGTGGGTTTTGAGTCTAATTCGGAGATTGCACTCGGTATTGAGTAGCTTTGATATTGAGGGAGAAAGAATTGTGGATAAATTCTTTGGAGGCTCTTTGGATAGAGAGAAAGGTCTCTTGGGAGATTGTGAGTATTTGCGGGTGCGTTTTAGCGTGAGATAAAGCGTGTCCCTTGGAGTTTATCTCAAGGGGTTTTCATAACCTTTGGACCAATTCAACCCTATTTGGATGCTAAGGTTGGCCACCAGTTGGTCGTGCAGATTTGGCAGGTTGGCACGGGATCGTGGGCGTCAATTAGAGCAACCGTGATCAGTCAAAGGGATCCTTTCCTTCTTTGAGAAGATGCCTAACATGACGGATATGGGAGTTTCCTCTATGAGAGATTTGTTGAGTTGGAATTGCCATTTCGGGAGAGATTTTGATCGGAGGCAATATTCGAAATGCCAAGTTGGAAAAGGCAATTGATCTTCAGCGCGTGGGAATAGGACTGTGGGCCGTCTTGGTTGGGCCAAGGTCGATTTGAGCCATTTGGCCGACTGGAAGGCTGCTCTGGTCAACAGAGGCATTGATCAATTTTTTAGCCTGCAGGCGAGACACCCTCTAGGCCCATTGTTAGTCTGTAACCCTTTGTGTGCCTATTTCTATTGTCCCCATCACAGCCTCTTATGTCAAGGGGTTTGAATTTTCAACCCTCGACATATTCATGGATGGGACGCAATGTGCCTTGTCATTTTCCTCTTTTGTCCCTTCCCTAGACTATCCTCTGATTCACTACCTTACAAGTTCTGGTTTGATTCCTCTATACCTGTGATTCTCTGTAGATTTGCTGACATGAAAACTCTTTGGCATTTAATGGCCTGTTAATCCTTCCATGTGCTATAAATTGATGGGCTCGTTGTGCCATTTGCATCGCACCCTACTTTTATCAATCAAGTGGCGTGGGAGCCCAAAGTAGCCATGAAGGTTGTGTTGTCGGCCACCGGGACCGACGGGAGCTCGTCTCTGATGTTCAATGGCATCATCCAGGGACGTATAAGAGTTCTACTTTGGTCACCATTTTTCATGTGGGGAACCGCTTTGGTCATACCTTTTTTTTTTTTTGGAGCCACCCCAACCGTTGTTTCTGAGTGGTGTGAGGCTTTCTTGTCATTGTGCCTTCGCCTTAGGTGGTGGATTGCCATCAAAATAGGCTGCTAATCAGGTTCCTCAAGAATTGTTGGCTCCGCGAGCCACACCCTGTTGCTGGTAGGGTTGGCGATGTGTCCCAGGCTCGTGGCCACTTCCTCCTTATTGCAAGGTGAGGCTTTCCTTACCCTTTGGCTTCTTCTAGATGGCGGCCTCTCTTCTTAATGAGCATCTGTTTTGATTTTTCATGAACTGCTATTTTTACGGGTTGTGCTTTGCTATCTGTCGGATGCATGCCAGTCACTTGCTTAGGCCATTCTTGTTGCTCAATTATTTGAGGGTTTGTTGCACTTGAGTTGGGTCAGATCATCATTCCATGTACTCTCCTTTTGTTGTACGTCTATCTCTGGAGGCTTTGTACTTTGTAAAGAGAGATTTAATGAATGGAACTAGCAAATATTTTTGTCCATATTGTTTTCTCTTTGATTTTCTAGATGTCATTTTTCTTGATGTTGGACTGGATTGAGAGACTGTCAATTCAGTCTGACATTGGACTGCTGTAGGGTTGTTCTAAAGTCAAACTAGTTTGTTGACAAGTGAAAACAACTGGATGCTAGACTAGGTCGCTGATCAGTTGGGCATGTCAGACATCGGACTGGATCGTTGACCAGTCAAATCGGTGGGGCACCAAAATGGATCATTGGCCTGTCAAACCGGGTTGATGTCAGACCAGATCGTTGACCGATTAAATTGGCTAAATGTCGGATTGACTTCATATCAGTTAGGCAGGCCAGAAACCGAATTGGGTTATTGACTAGTCAAACTGATTAGATGCTAGAATAGATTGCTGATCTGCCAGGCATGGCAGATGCCAGAGTAGATTGTCAGCCTATCATCTGATTTTAAGATCATCACATTTGCGTGTCGCCAATTCATTGTCCTCAAGAAGAGAAGCGTAGTGGTCTGGGAGGTTGCATTGCTCTGACACTTGACCCATCTCATCCTACAAAATGTCTGCCGCCCGTACAGTTGCAGGTTATCATTAATGATGTAGGATAATTGACATGTTCGGACATCCTCCGGTGCTGGCACGTGTCCAGGTTATCATGCGTGCACATTTTTAAGGCATCCTTTGAATTTCAAATGACATCCTTTATAAAATGATGGCTCTTGGCCATTCTTTCCCATTCTTCTTCTTCTTGGGTTGTTTTTTCTTTGTTATCCTTATGCCTTTCACTTTCTCATCCCTAGTGCTCCCATTGTTGGTGCGATTGGCTCCATTCTTACTGCTGATAATATCAAGGCTTTATATATTCAGTATAATATCCTAAGCATGATCTCGTTTGCGGTGCCAAGAGAGCACGATAGGGCCTAGTCTCCTCCGAACAAGTCCATCACCATTTATAAGGCCAACTTGGGAAGCGGCCTTTGCTTCCCCCTTCCGGGGGAGTTGTAGGAATCTTGGTAGCCATGGGAGTTCCAATACCGAGATTTCACGCTAATGCCGTCAGGAATTTATGCTCCCTTTGCATATTCCTTTATCACCACCGAAGGGCACTCAATGCTGTGGTCGTGAAGGTAATCTTTTGGTTCTATCACAATGGAGATCAAACTTCATTATCTCCCTGGGGCTTGCACAAATCGGGTTGATCCTTGATTCTATGAGGGATTAGAAGGACCGATTCTTCTTTGTCAAGGTCACCTTTGATTGGTCCATCTCGAATGAGCGGGGCAATGTGTCAGCATCCTTCACAAGCAAGGCTTCACATGAGGAGGTGGAGTTTGTTAAATTGCTAATAAAGCTGGCTCAAGTGAACACCAGCTTCTTCAAGAAGGACCACCTCCTATCTATCAAGGCGCTTGCCCTGGCGCAGTGGGAGTCTCCCTTGGAAGGTATAGGGGCCACCGCTCCGCCACCCGCTAGGCCCAAAAGGAAGGCTAGGACTCTCCATATCGGGGATCTTTCTGATAGTTCGTTTCAACGGTGGTTGGCATTGTAATCAGGATCTTCTTCTTCTTCTGCCACCCAAGGCTTGCCAATGTTGGAGCAGATGCGGGGCCGACCCCATCACATCCTCTGATGGCACCATGGAAGAGGGTGTAGGAGCTGCTGTGGTGGGTGAGCCTCCTGCTCTTCCTGCAGGGGCATTGGGTGAGTCTAAGGTTGAGGGGCTAACTGGGCCAATTTATGTGCCAGCCTAGGCCCAATAGGTTGCCCAACAGGAGGCCTAGCAGGAAGTCCCTGCAATCGTTTCTTCTTAGCCAAAGTAGATAGTGCCCAGCCCTTCATGTGAGTTAGCCGGAGAGGGTCCCAGTGTGGCCCACCCAGGGGATTCCCAGCCGAGGGGCGATGTTGAGGAGATGGAGACCATGGAGGCGTCTTGTCCGGAGGCTCCCATGTCAGATTGGCCTTGACTGAAGCGGGCGTCCACTCCGGCGTCTTCATCAAGGGTGCCCTGAGTGTCGCGGCTACTAAGCTACCCTTCATCCAGACAAGTTTTTGAGAACTTTTTACTTTATTGGGAATGACTAGGCTTAGTCTCTTTCTTTCGCTCTATTTGCATGATGACAAGGTGGTACAACTTTTGATGACATGTATGCACCAAAGGTCATCTAGGATTTGTCGGCTTGAAGGGGAGGTCCACCACCTGCTCTAAACGCGAGTCAACACAAGTGTGGTCAAGGAGATGCAGGGCCAGGTGGATCCCGCCACCTCTGAGGCCCAACAGTGCCGAGATCAGGCACCGGGCTTGAGCTTCAGCTGTCTGAGGTTAGGGAGGAGCTATAAAATATCTTGGGATGCTCTAAAGGCAGTTGAACAGTACGTTGCCGACTTCCAGAGTGAGAACACCAGGTTGGGAATGGGGCTGATGACCTGGCTAAGCTCAAAGGAAGTAGGCCGAGCTTTGAGCACTAGATTTTTGGACAACATTCCCTTGTGTCGGTGGATCACTTCTCTCATCGACTCTGCCTTTCCTGCTGGCCTCTTTAATCCAATGAAAAGGGGTGCCCGGTGCCTGTTTGATCTAATCGAATTTTTTGACAGGGAGGATCCGTCGTCATGTCTTCTAGCCAACCCCCAACCTTACGGTAGCCTTTTCCCCCTTATTTTTGTATATGTATATAGCGCTAGCACACCTACACAATCCAACTTTGCAATAAATAAGAGAGAATTTTTTCAATCATTGTCCTGATTTTTTATATTTTTGTAGCTTTATTCATGTACCATTGTTTGCCAGCTATGCCTCATCGTTGACGTGGCTAAGCATCATAAAAGCACCATTAGAATTCGCAATGGTCACACATTGACTTGAAAGCTGTCCTATACACATCCTCCCACTAAATTCTCAATTAAGGATATCTCGAACACAGTTTAATTTTAGAGAAAACCCAAATTTTTTCAAATTGATCCAATAAATTCTCAATATTTGAGAGCTGATACATATCCAATTCTCAAATAATCCAAATATAAACTCAACGATCCAACTTTATTCACCAGAGAACATTGAAGTACTCCACGCCAAGACACTTGGCCGAACGAAACCTTTTCTCAAACAGATTCTACAATTGATGTCTCAGTTTCTTCATCTCAGACAAGACTACCCCATACGAAGCCTTCAAAATAGGCACAAATCCAAGCGCAATATCAAAAATAAATTTGATCTATTGATCCGGGAATAATCCAGTTGAATCCTCTAAAAAAATATCTTCAAACTCGTAGATGACCAAAATATTTTCAATAATCACAGAATAACTCCCAAATGTGACCATATATGCCAGATAAACTCAGCACCCATCTCTCAACAAATGACTCACAAGCAATACCAAGATCAAGCCTTAAGCCTTCTTACTGAACCTTCCTTGGAACTCTGAGGACTTGTATCCCAAAATACATAGTGGAATAGTCTTAACGAAACAGTTTAACAAGACAGAGGACCCGACTGTAACTTTACAGATTGT
>JAOVVI020011087.1:0-11794 GCA_028571085.2 Nepenthes alata
AACGGAAGGTTGACCGGCTAAGGTTGGAGAGGAAATTTAGAGAGGATTTCCAAATAGCATTTTCGGAGTGAAAAATACGGGAGCGCCTTTCATGAGAGATTGCGGGTCAACATGTTGACCGTTGAGAAGGAAGAATTTACCAGTTGGTATTACTGGTATGGAATCGCCCGCGGATATCGCTGAGTGCACGGTAGCGTCCGGAGACATGGGCTGTGCACAGTGACGATTGATGACATGAGATGTCCGAGGTCATTGTTACTTCCTGGAGATCAAAGAACGCCAAAGGACTCTTGTGATGGCCAAAGGAAAAAAAATAGTTCAGGGACTTGATTGCAGCACGACCGAGGACGTCGTGGACAGCTGACAGCAAGTTGTATACAGTTGGCTCTATAGAGCAGGTGGCAGACCTACAGTGTGTGCGCCGTCGTGCAGATGGCAGGTTGCAAAGTTAGTGAGCAAAATTGTTGGCAGGTTGTAGAATAAGTGGTAGGCATTTGTCCACACGTAACCTGCCTATTGGTTGAAGGTCTCCAGGCATATTATTATATATATGCATATTGGGCATGATGTATTGTGTGGCATGTGGAAAATCACTAAGTGTGTGGGTATGTGAAGATACCTAGGGTGCGGGTTGTACCGAGCTAGTGTGGGAGATAACACCAGAGGCGTTGTGCGCCGGCCGCATGAGTGTGGGGGTTTCACTAACACTTGTAAAATGAGAGAGTATAGAGCACCACAGTGATGAGAAAAAGAGTGGAAGAAAGAGAGAACAGTAAGTGAAATACAAAGTGTGAGACATTTGCACTCTCGTGCTCTATTCTTCATTTTCGCTTCTAGGGCTTGTATAGCCACGGTAGTTGCCTGTATTTTATCTCTGAACTTATGTAACCATTTTACGTAATGGATTTATTGGTGGACTTTGTGTTCCATAATTTTTTTCTTAGTTGAGAATGGATTTCCACGTAAAAAAAATTACTGTACATTTTTTGTGTTCTTGTTCCTACTAAATGGTGGTTGACGATGACCGGGGGGATTCAGGTATTCCGCTACTATCAAATCCAGTGGATCCGGATGTCGAACCCCAATACGTGAAGCCCAAATCGTTTCATTCATAGAAGTCCACTCTTGCTAAACCAAGTCTTGAAATCAGCCTACCAGGGATCCTGTCCACCACTGTCAGCCACCACTAGCACCATTGCCTCTGGCTTCTTTCGGGAAACTTTTCAACGACTTTTCAGAGAATCTTCAGCATATTTTTAGTAACTTTTTCGATAACTTTCTGGCAATATTTTCGACGATGTTCCAGTAACTTTTCGAAAAGGTCAACAACTTCGTATGACTACCACATTTATATAATTGACTGGTTTTGTCTCATCCTTTATTGTTTCATCTCTTATTATAACCGACCTTGAGATTAATGTTAGCCATATTCTATCTCATACTTCTATTGTATTAACTATTTTTTAGGTATGTTTTCGTTCTGTTTTTTTAACTTTATTTACTGTAATTACATAATATTTAATTCCTCTTTAATGTCATAAAAGGCATCTCCAATTGACATTCATGTTATATATGCCGCTGATAGTTTTCATATGTTTGTCGATCATGTTTAGCATATATCAACTTGATTTTTATATTCTTAACACTTATGATGTTTTAAACTCAACCCTAAATCTCGAATCTACTGGTCAATTTGATGAATGCGGCTTTAATTTAATATTTTCATACAATGGTTGTAATATTTGGGATAAAAAATAGGGAAGTTCACTGGGATTGGACATAAAATTGGGTGTCTTTACATTTCTACCTTTTTCACATTCATTTGCCACTACTATTTCTTCAAGCATTTGGTATAGACTATTAGGTCATCTCTCATTACCTCGTGTTTGGACTTTAACCTTTAATAGTTACTTAGAAAATATTATTTTTGACTCTTTTAATTATAAATCTTATTATTTAAACAAATAACCAATATTTTCTTTTCATAAAAGTAACTTTTTAGATTATGCTTCCTTTGATTTGGTTCGCTCAAATATTTGGAATCCTGCTCCTCTTCCCATTAAAGGCAGGTCCCACTATTTTGTTTACTTTTTTCAATGGTTACTATCACTATGCTTTTTTATTGATTCCCAACCAGTTTTGAACCGACCCACCACTATTAACTTTTCGTATTACCGTGTCCACCTTAGCTACGCTAAACTGCACTCGATTTTCAATCCATTTCTTCTTTCCTCGATTCAATAGAAGCTCAAAGAAATATAAATAAGGTCCTAAATAATGAAAGATATGTAAAAAGTAGGTCCGATTGGATTGATACGATTACAAGTTGGATGTCTAATTATTTAGGCAATAATAATAATATCTTGTACGTGAACCGGCTTCCGACCCTACTACTAAGAATGATGTTTACTTCTTAAAATGCCCGATATACATAAGTAGCAAATTTAAATAATTATCTGACCTAATTACATATTAAAAATAAATTAGTGACTGGTGCGGGAAAGGCTTTTCTCCTACCTCTTTTCTGAAAAAATTTCAACAAATAAGTACTATATCTTATCGTTATATATTTACACTTTCTAACAAAATGATTATGTTAAGTGTAAATATTATCATATTCTTGACACTATTCGTACTCTTTTTTTCTTTTCTTCTCTTCTTGAGTCCATTTAGAAAGAGACTACAGTTATTTTCATCTATAATACTAATTAAGCTCCATCTCCTATTATTTTATACCAAACTCCATATAAATATCTTTATTATAAGAAATCCGATTATTATCTTCTCAAAGTTTTTGGTTGTACCTTCTTTATTCTACTCTCTCCTTATGTATATACTAAACTTGAATCTCACTCTAAACTTTCCTCTTTATTTGTTATAGTAATGAATATAAAGGTTATCAAAGTTATAATTTTATAACCAATCGTTTTCATATATTTAGGATTGTTAACTCGAGAAATACAAAAGCTTCATCAATAACACTTCCTCCCCTTCAGACATATCTCCTTCCTCTCAAATTTTCACTAACCCAACCGTTGATTCCTTTTGAAAAATTTAACTGACACAGGTCATACAAACTCAACTACTCCTAACGAATTTGAATTGTTCGATATCCCCCGACATTACAGCCATGTCCTTAGAATTTTCCTCCACTATGAATACTTTTTGTTCTAATTTGCTACTTGCTCCTCCTCCCCATCTTTGTGATTATCAATATTTTTCTATCATTACTTCTCTTTATAAGTCACACAATTATCATGAAGCATATTTTAATTTTCTCGGACACCAAGTTATGATTGAATGATTTAATACTCTTCACAATATTCACACTTAAAATTTGGTTACTTTTTCTACATAGTAAAACTATAATATTGAGTAAATGGGTGTACAAATAAAAAATAAATTCTGACAGTTTAAAAATCTGATACAAAACTTGTCTTGTGGCAAAAAACTTTACTGAGAAACAAAGAACATTATATTATTTATCATGAGACTTTTATTCTTATTACCCGCATCACTTTTATTTAATCTTTCTTGACTATTACTACTACATACTAGTAGCCATTATTTTAAATAGATGTAAAGAATACATTTTAACATGACAATTAGACTGAGAAAGTTTTTATAAAGCCTCCCAGTTATTTTTATTTTTCTAAACAAATTTGTTGTTGCTAACGAGAATTATACTGTCTTAAACATGGTCATCATACTTAGTTTACTAAGTTCAACTCTACTATTTTACAATTCGCATTTACATTCAGTTCTCATGACTTCGCTTTTTTAACTCATTGTACTATTATTGATATTATTATTTTCATACTCTATAGTGATAACATAATTATTACTGGTAATGATAAATATGACGTCATTGAATTTATAATGCCTTTTAAGTTAGCACTTCAAAATGAATGATTTTGGTTTCCTTTGCTACTTTCTTAAAGCTAACATAATTATTATTTCGGATGGCTACTATTTGATACAAGTTAAGTATGTTTTGTCTTGTTCCTCTTCTTGGGCTGACTAACTATAAAACGTTTATCAGTTCTCTTAATTATAATATTAAACTCTATACTACTTATGGAGAATCCCTATCTGTTGTTATCAAACCTGATATTACTTATAATGTATATTTTATTAGTCAACTTATATTATCTTTATACTCTATTCACTACGCAACTATTTTTCACCATGTGAAAAACACTCTATTTGATGGGGTTCTCCTCTCACTCTTTCTTTAAATTTTGAGTATATTTTAATTCTGATTAGACAAATATCTCTGCTAACCGATGGTCCACTATTGATTTTCACTACTTATTAAGTGACTATCTTATCTCATGACCTAGTAAAAAGTAAATCATTATTATCCATTCTAACATTAAAGTTAAATATCGTGCTGTCACTAAAATTATATTTGAGTTTTTTGACTTCGTTGGCTTTTATAGAATATTGATATTCCTCAACTCAATAGAATTTTTTTTTATTGTGATAATCATAATACTATTCAGATTATTAATAATAATATATTTTATGAATATAAAATATTTCAAGATTAAATACTATTTTGTGTATCATCACCTCAATGAAGACATATTCATTTTCTCTCGATTTCTTCAATTGATCAATTGACTAATATTTTAGTAAAAGCTCATCCGATTAATGAACACAACATTGTTCTAGTTTTTAAATTTTAATTAGTTTTTTTTTTCAAATCATCTTGAATTTGAGGGGGATATTGAGGGTATAATATCCTTCTTTATTAAAGATAATATATCATTTCTAAGTAAGAAGATTACTATCTTCTAATTTAGAATATTTATATATATATAAGTAAATATTATACTTTCTTAAATTAGATGATTTCTATTTTTAAATTTAAATATTTTATATAATTACTATTATTATAATTTTTTAATTTAGGGTACCTCATTTTTCTATAAAATAATGGATAGTTGTACTATTTTATACATAAAAATATAAAAAACTTAAATTATCCCTCCATACGTAATTCCCACATATATATTGTTTGATTTCAACTACATAAATAAAGTATTCAAAAAATAAAATGTAAAATTTTTTTTAAAAGAAATAAATTTTATAATTTTTCAATTTATATGTAGGAGTCTTAGACGACTTAGCTAAACCATACAAAATATTTTTATATAATTTTATTGTTGTTGGATATTAAATCTATTTTGAGTTTGAAAATTTTTATTATTTTAAAATTTTTATTTCATATATCATCTATTATATTTTTAAATTTTTATTATAATACTTATCGCCTACTTAATTTTTTGGGCATAATTATTTGTATATATCAAAGCGTTTAACATAAAAATAAGAGGGTTAAAATTTCTATTTCTTGATATTGATTTTGTATTAGTCAAAGCAAAATATAAAAGCTACATCATATGTTCAATTAAATTATTAAATTTAAATTTAATTTATTTTCAAAATTTAATATTTATTAAATTTAAACATTTTTAAAAATATTTTTATAGATGATTAAGTATATAGGAAATTATATTTTTCTTTCGTAAGTTTTTTTTTTAAAAAATTGGATTAAATAGAAATTTTGTAGCTTCAAATTAAAGTAGAAAAATATATTTTTATACTTTATTTTTGTAAACATTATTTCAAATATATCAAATTAGATAAAAGTTATATAAATTTTAAATAATTCAATTAAAAAAATTAATTCCCAAAACATACTCGCTTCATTTTATTTTTCTATTTATTTCTACCGACTAAAAAAAGAGGGAGTTGTGAATATCCTCAACAAATGGGCTTAAGACTTGAAAAAATAAAAATAGAAAAGTAAACTTAATAAATAGTCAATTATTTTAGGTGAAAAATTATTTATTTCTTTTAGTAAAAGAGAGGAAATACAAGAGAAATTTTATTTTTAAGAGAAATAATATCTTTTGATAAAAGGAGATATAATAATTTAATTAAGTATTTATTTTAATATCTAAAAATCGCTACTTTTTATTAGCCAAATGAAGCCTATAATCAACCCCATTAATGTGAAAAAGTCTGTATATTGACTTAACATGAATTGAAAATGATGAGGAAATGAATCTTACAGCCAAACGACGGACATAATAGTAAAAATTAAAAAATATTTTTTAAAAATACAGTAATTCTCTAATAATTTTTTTTTATTTTTTGACCATTGATAAGATCTCAACGGCATATTTTAATAAAAATATAGTATAATTTTATATTTTATTTATTTTATTTGAAGGTGTTGTAAATCAGTGAAAAAAAAGGAAAAATTTTCAACAAAATATAATTTCCCTTAAAATGACAAAACAAAATGTAAAAATTTTTAATAAATGATCCAAAGATTAAAATATCTCAACAATAATTAATGTTGGGGTCACTCCCTCGTGATACTTATATCTGCGGATTTCATTGGGAAGAATGGACGAGGACTTTCAAGAGAAGTCCGAGAAGCCTGTCGAAGTGAACGATGACTTGTTGGAAGCGTCATGTCCAAGAGGTAACTGAGGATATAGACGAAGACGCCGTACTCTAGGCATTAACTCTCCCTCTGGTAGAACTGCTGTAACCACATTCTGCAGGTAAGCAGTTGACCCACTCTGATTTGAGGAGTAGACGACTACAACTTCCTAGGATGTCAGGCCTGCCATCCTGACACGCTGCGCGTGCGCCTGTCATGACAGGCCTAGGGGCGTGGTCCTACCACCCTAGTTCGAGTAGGGTGGCTGGTTGTCCACCCGACCCCTTGTGTATATAAGGCTTGTGTCATTTGCTTGTTGTCAAGTTGTTGAACGTTGGCCAAGTGGGTGTGAGAGACATCAATCATTTTTAAGGAGTTTAGAGAGAGCTGTGGGCAAGTCTTGTTTGTAAAGATAGAGTGAGAAACACTTTTAGAGAAATAGGTTATGAGATATACAGTTGAGATTGTTTTTCTTTGTTTGATTTTGTGTAGCTAACATACTTATAAACAATCCATTTTATAGTATATTCTTTGATAGTTTTTTCTTTGGTTGAAGAAGGGTTTTCCACGTTATTCTTCGGTATGTGTTTTCTCTCATTTTTTACATCTATTTTTACTGTCCGTCCGAGAGCTCTATTCTGTTGCTGTCCGAGTGCTGCGTCCACCCGGTCACCGTGTCTTCCGTTTGCCCCAACAATTAAAATATTTATTTAACGGGTCGAATTTATCAAAGATTGAACAATTAGTTGCCCTATATTAGGCCTCCATTAGTCCGCTCAGATACATAAACTTCAACGATAAGCTTGATGTTCGGGTTACTGGGATCACCAAGTGATCGGATAATCCAGATGCCGAAGAACTAGAAGAGTTATTATGCGATTGGGCTAGAAATCCAATAATAAAGGTAGATTAAAAGAGAAAAACTGATCACGGTGAACTGTTAAGTTAAATAATCGACTTTCTATATTTAGTTAATTTATCGACCAATTGATATTAACTCATTAGTAAAGTTAGACAGTTAATCTATCAGAATGACAAACTATTAACCGACGCTAAAAAAACCAACACTGAAAGAGATTCCACACTGGTATAATATTCTAACAAATCATTCAAAATTACATACTAAATCCACATTCATAAACGTAACAGGTGGTTCCTCAAATCAAGAAGACATGCCTTGACTTCATGACTTTAGACTGCAAATTATTTAGAGCCATCCACTAAGATCACGTCTATAAAAGTGATAGTTGAATATTGAAACCAATGAGAACCGCTACTAAGCCATGTTCAAAATTATAATGGTCAATTTTTTTTTAAATATTATTTCCTCAAAAAGAGGTCGATTAATAATTAAGGATGGAGAATTATTTAGAAGATAAAAATTTAATCATGGGAGTTTACTCAATTAACCCTAAAACGCGCCCAATGCCCCTACAAACACATCTATGTTTTTAACACAATTCTAACATTTAATCATTTTATAAACTTATTCTCTTCATATCTGATTTACTGATTAAACAAGATTACTAATTTGAGGGTTAAAGAATAATTTTAAAAATTAATTTTTATCATTTAAACTATTATTCTAATTTATAATGTGTATAATTTAAATTAAAAAATTTATAAGTACACTAAAAAACTCTCAAGTTAAAATTTATATTTTAAGTACCTATCAGCTATAATATTATATCACTTTGTTATACTTTTATATCAATATGTTGCGAATAAAAAATCTTAACATATGAAATTATAACAAAAAAATTATAAATATTTGTCATCGGTATAGAGAACGATTTTTTTTTTAAGAAAATTTTTTTTATTTTTTGGATGGCAATTAATGAATAAATTATACTTTTGTTATCGAATGTACAACAATAAATAACTCTTATTTGTGATTATCAATAAAAAAAGATATAAAATTAATAAATATTTGTGATTTTTTTTTTACTTTAAATAACTCTTATTTTCTCTCCTAAAAAAATAGATTTCCGTGGAAGTATAAAATACAATTTTATAAAGTAACAGGTAATTGTCGTACCGTACGGATAGGCCAGAAATCTGTCGGTTACATCTCTTGGCTGGTACGGATCGACAAACGAGCCCTCCAAATCATGAGAACTAATTTGCGTCAGAGACAACGCCGGGGCCCATGACGAAGATTGACCGTTCGAATGGAAGGTCTGAACGGTAGATGATGAGAAGCAAACTTCGAAGTAAATTAGATTTATTATTATCTTTTATTATGTATTAAAAATTTTAAATTATTGAGATTATTTTAAGATTAACCAATAATAAAAATTAAATTAATATTTTAAATGTAGAGTTTATATTTTAATTTTTATATAATATTTAGGATAAATATAATAAGGTCCCATAACATAAGGGCCATGAATAGTTTTTTATTTTTATTTTTATATAGTTAGGCATATGATTTAAATTATTTATTTATAAAATTGAAAGAGATGGACGGTTAGCATTGATTAGTGAAAAAATATTTAAATAATTCAATTTTCTTATCTGTTTGCAATTTTGTTTTTATTTTTTATTTTTTTTCAATTTTATCACGTTTAAAATATTTTTTTTTCCAAATTAGTATGTAAAAAATCCAAAAAATAGACATTTTAAACTATCCGTTTTTGGAGGATGTGCCGGATATTATTTGAAGGTTTAAAAAACGTTGTTTATGGAAGTTATTTGTTTTTTATTGAATATTTTAAAAAGTGTAAAAATATATTTTTTATTTTTTAAAAATGTTATTTAATCGATAAAGACAATGAGTATATATAATTTGACATGTAATATGATACTGTAGCAAATATATAAATTCAAAATGCTAGTATAAATAATGAAATTTAAGTATTTTGAAATGGCTATTTAATAAGAATTACTTCATATTTTTTTTAAAAAAAAATTTATGAGACCATATATAAAAAATTTGACTATAACTTGATATTTGATTATAAATAAACTAATTAAAATAAACTCATTCACAATACGTGTATTATATTTGATTATCACAAACTCTAAATATCTTGAAAATCAACACAATCAAAATGAAAATATTTTATTTATACTTGGGGTTGTGTTCAAATGCCAGCTTTACGTAGGGACAAAACTTTAATGGTGTACATCTGTATTTTATGTGCGCATAAGACATGAGATTTTTATTAAATTAAATACAATATCTATTATTTATATTTACCATTAAAAAATTTTCATTTGAGCGAATTTTTGTACATATACAATAAATATGAGGCGGACCTAACACCTTACAGGTCTATGTCGCTGTTATTAGAATGTAATTTATCTTATGAATATAATGGCATAATATTTTAATACTATTGTATAATTATATCTTAAATGGCTGTCATGCTTTCAATTCTTAGAAGGACAGCGGCTTGTTCTTGTTAGGGGTTACTTCCGTGTGAAAATCCTGATGGTTCGAGAATTTTTCAAGAATGTATGAGACTTTGTGAGATTGAGGTCTGCGGACTTATACACTAACTGTGCGCGAATTATGTGAAGTGCCTTTGACGTGAGAAGAAGATGGTTAACGAGCGTCGACCGACTAAAAATGAATATTTTATAAGACTGTCATCTACAGTAGGTGTACAGTTGACTTATTATATTTGGTATTTGAAGGACGTCAGCATGCCAGCCTACAACACATGCATGTGTCGTCTGTAAAAAAGGACATGTACCTGTTGTTGCAGGCCTTGGGAGCCATGCGCCGACCACCATGCAGCCAGGGTAAATGGTGGTCTCCCACCATTTTACTTTGTTGTTCATGCGTGTGTAATTTTGTGCCTTTTTTTGTTCGACCGTCCATTTGGATGCTAACATGTGGTATCAGAGACTGATTGAAAACTCTATTTTAATGGCGTCATTATTATCTTTGAAAAACTTGCCATTTAGTGTGGAATAGTTCAATGGTCAATGTAATTTTATCCTCTAGTAAGAGATGGTGAAGAATATCATAATTAGGGAAGGAAAAGGCCTTGAAGAATGAGCAGAAGCCAGCAAACTTGATCGAGGACGAATGATAAGATAAAAGAGACCTTGCCAACTGTACCATCAAGTTATACCTAACGGATAATACTCTTTATGAGGTCCTTGGTTAGACTGACCCGGCGGAGGTCTAAGAGAAGTTGGAGAGAAGATATAAGTATAAATCTTTGACAACCAGGTTATATATAAAGAAATAATTTTATTGTTTGTGGTCGTCAGAAGGTGACAATTTTAAAAAGTATTTGGATGAGTTTAATCAAATTGTGACGTAGATGTCAGCTCTCGATGAATAAATCAAGGAGAAGGAAAAGAAGTTGGTAATGCTGGCATCTTTTCCAACTTCTTATGACTACATTGTCACCACATTACTGTTTTAAGAAGACACGCTTAAATTGGATGAGATCATTATATCCTTTCTCATGAATGAGTCAAGGTGGTCATAAGGGGCTTCAACATTTTCTCAATTCGAGGTATTTGTGACCGAGTCTAGGAGAAGAAGTAGAGGACACAGCCAAAAAATCAGAGAGAAAAATTACAATAAGTCTCGATCAAAATATCAAAATCTTGAGTGCCACCACTGTAATAAAAAGGGACACATCTGAAAACATTACTTCAAGTGGAAGTGAGAAAACTCGGAGAAAGAGAAAGTAAAGAAAGGATGATGAGAGGAAAAGTTCTCGATCTCTATGATCACAAGAGGCGATCTCATGTTGACATGTGAAGAAAACATGACAAGCCTGACGGACCATGAGTCCTGTTGGGTAGTTGATTCTAGTGCCTCTCTGCATGCCACGTCCAGAAGAGGTTTGTTTACCTCCTATACTCCAGGAAATTTTAGAATGATAAGAATAAAAAATAATGGAACATCTGTGGTTGTTGGGAGAGGTAACGTTGTACTGGTCACCAACAATGAGACGAAACTAATGTTGCAGGATGTTTGTCATATCCCCAATATTCGACTGAACATTATTTCAGTCAGCCGGCTGGATGATTAAGATAACTGTA
Source organism: Nepenthes alata (assembly GCA_028571085.2). NCBI lineage: Eukaryota > Viridiplantae > Streptophyta > Magnoliopsida > Caryophyllales > Nepenthaceae > Nepenthes > Nepenthes alata. Next base: position 11,477 of record JAOVVI020011087.1, read on the forward strand.
ATACCTTCTGTGAAGGTGAATGGAAGCTGACTAGAGGGTCTCTAGTTGTAGTACGAAAAAAAAATCCTATGATCTATATGTGATGAAAGCTTGTATAGTGGTCGGGGACGCAAACCCCTTCACCAATAAGGAGTTCAAGGACCTGTGGTACCGAAAGTTGGGCTACATAAGCGAACATAGACTGTATCATTTGGCCAAAAAATGCATCATCCTAAAGTTGAAGGAAGATGGTCTGAGGACGTGTCCTCATTGTATGGCTGGAAAGTAGTATAGAGTTTCGTTTCATGGAGACTCATCCTCTATGAAGGCTGATATACT
>JAOVVI020011088.1:0-12790 GCA_028571085.2 Nepenthes alata
CGCAAGGCATTTCTTGTTTCTAGATATCGTTTGTTGCCTCAGAGATTGTTTGAGGTTTTGAGAACTTGGGTTGTCATGAGCCAGAGAGCTCGTTTAGAACATTTAGATTTTTCTGTCTCAATGAGAGCATGAAAGTGAGCGTCCAAGTCAGTATACCCAGAATGGTGATTTTAGGGTTTCTTTTATGGCTGAGAGGGTTGATGGCCTCCGGACGGGAGAAGGGCTGAAGGTCTCCTGGTGGCGGAGGGCCGAAAGCGTCTGTGCCTCCTAGATGGAGGGCTGAGGCCATGGGCCTCCTGGAAGGAGGAGAGCTACGTGCCTCCTGGATGGAGGACTAAGGGAGGGGGTGGGAAGGCCTTGCGTCTCTCTTACATCGGGATCCCACACTCTGCCTCTCTCTAACTCTCTTTTCAGTTTCATTCTTTCGGAGACTGCCTTACTGACTTGAGCGTCGGAGTATTTTTGGTGGGACAACTTCCCGCAGTTAACGCTGACCTCTTGTTCGTTTTAGTGGTGTGCAGGATTCGCACTCGGTGAACAGAGCCGGTTCAAACCATTCGGAAGACTCCGAGTCTGTTCGAAGTCGAATCCAGGTACGCATCAGATGTGATTATTAATTATGATATATTATATTAAATCACACATATTTATATATTATATATATATATAATATACATATTTAATATTTACTCGTTAACTATTGATATGATAAAAATATTGATTCAATTCATTTGCCTTACACTTAGTAAACTATTAAGTCAAACTTGAATTTTATTTTGTAAACCAAAAAATTAATTGTTCTAGTCTAAGCTACTAATGTATAACTTTTAAGGTATTATTTATGTATTTTATTATTAATAAGTCAAAAATATATATTAAAATTATATTTTATTTTCATAATAGTAATCCTTTAAATTATTATAATATAGTTAGTTTAAATTTTTAGTAGACTAACAATAGGTAATATTTTTTCAATTCATAGAATATATTAAATGGTAAACTAAATATTATTATTATTCATAGGGAACGGCCAAGGTATCGAGGAAGCTAGAATTGTAGAGGAATTATTAGGAGGCTCTTGGATTGAGAGTGGCCTCTTGGGAGCTCTTGAATGTTGGTGTTTGAGGGTGTGTCTGAGTAGGAATGTAAGCATATTCCTTCGAGTTTGTCGCTAGGGTTTTTTATAAACTTTGAGCCAACTCAGCTTTATTTTGGTGCCAAGATTGGTCACAAGCTAGCTGTGTATATTTGGCAAGCGGGCACGGAGATCGTGGGCACCGATCAGGGCAACCATGATCAATTGAGAGGATCCCTTCATTCTTCGACGAGATGCTGGACGCAGTTGATATCGTAGTTGCTATTACGAGAGATTCGCTGAATTGGATTTATCATTTCTACGTGATCAGTGTCGACATTCGGCGTGTCAGATTAGTTAAGGCAATCAATCTCCACCGCGGGAAGAGCACTATGGGCCACCCGAATTGGGCCAAGGCCGATTTGGGCTATCCAGCCGACTAGGATACTATTTTGGTCAACAAAAACATTGACCGGCCCTTGGGTCTGTGGGCCGGATGCCTTCTAGTTCAACTACTGAGTACATCGGTTTTCGTGTTGGACCAGCCTAGTCATGCTGTCGCATCAATTATAAATTGGATTCTAATTTTATTATTTATTTAATATATATATTTATATTTTATAGATCCATGAAATGATATTTTTTTAATCACACATTTAAAATGATATTACATAAGTAGGATTTCAAAAATTATAAATAACTTTACTTTATACCTGATGAAAAATTCTAAAAAATATCTTTTTGTTTTTTATTTTGCTTGAAATTTCTAAATTTCAGTTCACAATTTAAAAAATAGAAAACTCTATTTCTCAGTTTTCTAAATAAAAAACTAAAAATTTCAATAGAATTTCTATTTTTTTTATTTTTCACTAAAATTTTAAAATACAGCCTCATTTTTTTCGGTTAGTGAACATGCCCTCACAATTTTTAGGCAAAAAGACATGAATGAACCATTTAAGAACTAAGACACATATATGAATGTTTCAAGATCCATGAATAAAATATGATATTTTTTGCCATTTTATATTATGTAAATAATAAATACTTATTTTTATATTTTTATTCCCACTTTATTATTATTATTTTTAAATAATTTTTATTTTATTTGCATACTTAAATTATATATTATATATTTTAATTATATAGATTTTATTTTTTAATAAAAATTTTTTAAAATAAAAATAAGCTAATGGACTATAGGAGACTTTTATTTTATCAACCTACCAATCCAAGAAATACAGATAAAAAAATAAGGTAAAGTCAGATTTTTGAAAAATTAAAAAATATATATATATAATCTGTTATTTTAATATTTAGGGTGCGAGTTTTTGTTTTTGAAAATTTAATATTTTAATGTAATAGATTTTATTTTTAATATGTTATTTTATATTTTTAAATCTCAACTTAATGTTAAGTTTAACTTCGTATCAGTTTGATTCTATTTGTTTCGTACGGTATGCCTATCGTTCTCACTGATTGGTTTAATTTTAAATTAATATTAAAATATTATAATTTTATAATGTATTATGTTATAAAAATTAAAGTGGTATAAATAACTATCAAAGCCCTCCAATAACTTTGTATTTCTATTATTTAATTTCTTATATTTTATTTTTTCATCCTTTTATTTTTTATGCCTTAAATAGTATAATCACAGCCACTATTATAATTATAAATTTCTGTCATTTAATTCTCATACCTTATTTACTGTTTTTTTTAACTTCTAAGTATTGAATAGTTAAGCCACCAAAACTCTCATAATTTTATATTTTTATACTTCAATTTTTTACATTATAATTTTTCTCGCTATCTAATATCGTAACTACCATAAGTATTTTAATTTCTAACAACTTAAAATTTCATCATTTAATTTTTTTATATCTTTAAATTAAACTATAACTACACCACAATTATTACAGCCACTCTTAATATCACTAATATAATATTTTACTTTTTTTATTATTTTTACAATATAAGATAGTTACAAAATTAGTTTTGAATAGAAAATTAATTTCCTATAGTTGTAATACTTAACTTATTAAAAAATTATATCAAATCCTTGTGTACTTATAATGTTAAGAAAAAGAACCATACCTATTTAGTTAGTAAACAAACTAATAATATGTAATATATTTTATAGTTTTATTTTTAGAATTTTTACAAAGTTTTGATATGTCCAATATTCGTCGAGAGGCAATAAAAGAGATTGCTCATCCAATATGTGAACAATATGTTATATTAAATATTAAAATTTGTATAAAACAAAGTCTCAAGAAAATAGGTTGCTAAAACCAAAATTTCGGACAAAAAAAAAAAGTGATAAGAAATAAGAACTTTGAAAATAATCAATAACTTCTATCTAAAACAAAACAAAATCATTAACCACAATCATTCGATCATAAATTTATCGCCACTAGGGGGCCTTGAAATTGTGAGACCTTGATTCTTCTTTTAATTTCTGTTCTTATGTGAGCTTTTCTTTTTATTTTTAATATATGATATTTTTTTGATTATTATTATAAAAGTTGTAACCCATTTAAATCTAAGCAACTGACCCTTCAGGACCCTTCTAGTAGCGCCAACGAGAATTGAACCTGAGATCCCATTCCTAATGTCAACATGAATGGAAAGATCAAAACTTAGCTATCGATTTATCCAAACTTATAAAAATCGAGAATGGATTGTTGCAAGAAATAGAAGGAATATCACTCTTAATTCTATTATCCTTCAGTAAATGAGGCTCAATTACGTTCTTACTTGGGGTTATCGAGGCAAACGGGTTATCAAATAGTCTACCCCATAAACTTATAAACCAACTTATGTTATAATCGACAACACACTACATTACGGCCAACAACCTTACAATGGGCACATTAGAGGTTTCCATTGTACTCCACATCTTTTTTAGCAATTATATCCTACCCAAAATTATGGCAATACCCAACCAACAAATAGACAAAGTCTGAAAGATTAGTGCCTACATTAATCTAAACACAAATCCTTGCCTAACTAATTCTTTCATGTATCTTGGTTGTCTATCTATATATCGAGGCTTCCCAATGAAACTAATGTTATGATTCAAAGCCTTAGGATTGAGGTACTCTAAAGGGATATCCTAAAAATTAACCCAGACAGGCAGGGCCTTATACTCATCCTTCAAGAAAATCATCATTGATTCCCAAGTCCTAAGAAATAGGAAGTTTCATTCAAGAATTAGAGGTCATTATTAATGACTCTTAACAAATTGAACCAACTATTAAATTTGAAAAAGAAGAAGCCTCTAATATGTTTTATAATTTGCTTAAGGTCAAATCTACACCAAAGCCTATTAAGAATAGCTTCAACAAATGAAAATGTCATTTTTCTCTCGAAAAAGTATCCTACCAAGGTGTTATCCTTATGTGTAACACCAGTTTGCGCCACTTCACTAGGCGGGAGACACAACAATATTATCTCCCTCAATTGAAAGAGTGAAATATGATCAACAAGTTCCCCTAAACTTAATAGATAATTGAATAGCATCAACCCAAAACTCAGTCATTTTAGGTAGCTCCCAAATAGAAATAGTCACAAAAGTAGCCACAACACATTGTAGTCAAGCTAGAATCACTAGCTAACTCTCCCCTAGTTTTTTGAACACCACTGACTCCATCAAAAGCATCGTCGGAGCCCCGAAACTACTTCAAGGCCAACATAGACACTAAATCCCACACCGAACAACTACTAGTCACTAGCCCAGCATTGAGAACAAACTCAGATCTAGACGTCATTAATGACACAGGGACTAAATAATTCTCCGTAGGTTCCCCAAATTATGAAGTATGCATTTCAAAAAATTTATTTTAATAATGATTAATTTAATTTAATTAATAAAAATTTGAAATTAATTAAGATTTTAAATTAAAAAATAAAATTTTGAATGAGAATAAGTTAAATCGAATGGTGCCTAACCTACCCCAAATCCATATATGAGCTCATTTTAAGCAAAATATCTATACCTGATGTATGTTTGAGCAGTACACGTACATCTTTGAAATAGAATGTTGGCACTTGATACGTGCCTAAAGAGTACTAGTATGCTATGTGGTTTATACCTCAACACCTGATACATATTTGTGTGCCAATTTTCTATAAATAAGCACATTGGTTTATTTCATCTCATTTCTGCTAAACTTTTGAGAGAAAAGAAAAAGAGAGTGAAAAACTAGAGAGAGAAGGAGAAAAAGAAATTAAGGTAAAATAAAGAACTTTTTTGGTAAAATTAAATGAATACAAGTGTATAAAAACCCTTCTTTCTTTATTATTATTTATTTCTAATCTCTTTGAATATTTTTTATTCCAAATTCTTATACATATATTATTTTTATATTTAAAATGAATATACTTTGCTTACAATTGATTCTACTCTCATTCCATGAATTTCTATAAAATATCTGTTTTAAATATACACAAACTATGTTTAAGTGCTGAAGTACTATAATAATATCTTGCATACACTTAAATTCTATTTAATGTTCCTAATATCTTTAAATATTAAAAACATATTTCTATATGCCTTGAATTACTACAAAATTATTCAGGTTTGTTTATAATTGAATTACCTACATTTCTTAAATATATGAACTTTTATAAGATAATATTTTAAATCTATATAAATTATGTTTGAATGTTAAATTTCTACAATAATGTCTTCCATGCCTTTAGATTTTGTTCAATATTCTAACACATATTCAAATATTAAATATATACGTTTACAAGTCTTGAATTATTATAGAATTATTCATGCATATTTACAATTTTAAAAAACATCGTATAAACAATGTTTAATTTCTAAAATTTTAACTTTAACATTTTTAGATATTTTCTATTTATACAAAAGAGTTAAAAAAAATATAAAAATTATGATAATATTTCGTAATTTCTACAATATAGTTTCTACATGATTTTAAATAATATATTAAAATTTTTACATGTTTCTAAATTACACAATATAGATTCTACACATTTATAATTTTTACTGTATATCATATATTTGAAATAAATATGGAAAAGAAATTCTATATAAGCTTTAACGAAGAAAACATTGTCTCTAATTTGAAAAACAATTAAGAAATATTTTTATTTGACTAAAGCTTTCAATTTGTTTGAGTATGAATTATTATAAAAACTTAATAAAATATATTTAAACATGCACTGATATATTATTTATAAACTAAATATTAGACTAATTACACGATAGTAAGAAAAGTAGTATTTGACCCCAACTATAAGAATTATATATAATCTACCCACCAATGGATCATAAATATTGGCATATAGCTTTTGACTATATTAAATAATAACTTAAATTTTGATATTCGCTTATTTTCGGTGAGATCATCATCAATCTTGATCTTTTTATATATTAGTATAATTTTAGTATATTATATATATTTGTATAGCTTAGCATGTTTGACCATGAATATAAAGATTTCAGCCTGTTTTATGTATTTGTGTAGTTTGGTATATTTGATTATGAATATATGAATTTGGCATGATTTTTGTTATTGTATGAATTTGTCATAATTAATCATTAGTATTTGGCTCTTACATGATTTATTAAAAAATGATATTGATGGGTCCAATACGGATCTAGGCGAGAGCCAGCAAAGCCCAATTGATAGTAGGCATGTCCAACCAACAAATAGGCCTGGCCCGATGACACCACCCCAAAAGACTTGGACCAAAGCCCACTGGGCACCCCTAACACTCACCCAATCAGCTTTGCCGACACCTCTATCGAAGCGACAACAGGTTGCCAGCGTAGGAGGCGCCGACTTAGAGAATGTTAGCTAATAAAAGATGAGGTCAACGCTGACAAGTCGCAGTACACGCCGTCCCAATAGTTACTTGGCCAATCTAAGCAAAGTCAAATAGACCTGCATTGGCCCCACCTGATGACAATCCTCGCGCCACGATAAAGTGACGACTGATACCGCTGGCAATCGCCAGTGCTTAGCGACCGGTGAATTTTGGTAAGCCACCTGTCGGAGGTTCTCACACCCAAAGGCCTCCTCCATAGAGCCTACAAATACCTTCTCCCTCAACAGAGCCTACCTCCGCCAGGATCCCATTTCCAAAAAGTCTAAGCGTTGACTGGACATCGAAGATTGATCCAAGCATCTTGTGCTCAAGAAAATGAGGAAGAACCAGATCTCTTCCCTCAAACTAATGCTTCAATCTGGCGACTCTAGTGAGCCACTCTCAACAGAGTAAGAAGGGGAGCAAAAGCCACCTCAAAAACACCGCTTGCACCCCCTTCATTCTAGCATACTTGCATTCCCCATCACGTTTACTTCCAAGCTTATATCTTTCTATCTCTTGGGAAAGATTTTTGACTTGAGCGTTGAAGTTTTTACGGTGGGAGAATATCCCATTGTCTCTAACCTCTTATTTATAATTTGTAGTGCGCAGGGCCCAAGTTGAGAGATGTACAAATTGGACCCGTTTGTGATCCATCCGAGTCAAGGAATCTGAAGGTTCCCTAATTAGCATGAGAACCCGGATCCAGAAACACATTATTGGCACCGTTTGTGGGAACGATGAAAAAGTGTAACCATTCATTACAACATTCATTCTCCTAGTTATTAGATGAGGGTCAACACTAGAGTGCAAGCTAGCGCACAACAAGGGACACTATCGCCCATGGCGATGACCCCTCTGTGGGTAGCCATGTCGGCGAGTAGCCCGAGCCTGATGTGTGCAAGCTGGCTGCTGAAATGGATGACATGAAGTAGATACTTTAGGTGCTGTGCGCTGGAGCTGGCGCACAGTGGATGGGAACCTCTCCCCCGAAACCCCAGGCATCGACTTCCAGACGGAGGGGACGTGGAGCGAGGACCCCAACGGTAAGAATAGCCAGGCCTAATGACACCGAGGTCCAGGTAGCCTCAGGCAGTAGGGCTCATATGACAGTTCGAAGCCTCTCAAGTAGGGATGTGTCGAAAGAAAGCCAAGAGCGGCGGAACCCCCGTAATTTTTACAACAACAGGAGGCCCACAACCAAAGGAGAGGGATCAAGCAATACGCGACTGCCCCACGTGGATAGCTGCCGCGACCTCCCCACGTGGGCAGCCGCCGTGACCTACATAACCCCAAAGAGATCTCTAAACTCGAAGATTTCATCAACGTGAAGAGGAGCAAGTCCTCCCCTCGAATAGAGGATAATGTGGAAATGATATGCTAGCACGTGTTTAAAGGGGAGCCCGGGTGACAGGAACTCGACCTGAGGAGGCTGCCATTCGCCATGGACATCCAAACGGAGCCACTCCCTCTCAAGTTCAAGATTCCTATGCTGGACACATACGACGGGAGTATGGATTCGATGGATCACCTGAACTACTTCCGAACACTACTATCCTTTCACAAAGTAAGCGAGGCCGTCATGTGCTAGTGCTTCTCCCAAACTCTCAAGGGGTCGCCAGGTTCTAGTTTCATAGCCTCCAACTAAACTCTATCAACTCCTTCGACTAATCTAGAGGAGAGCCTGTGCCAGGTTTTGGTTTCATGGCCTCCGGCCCTCTAACTGCTTCCTATGCCAATTTGCCTCCAACCAGAGAGAAGAGAAGCAGCTCTGACATCTTGTCCACCTGCGCCATAAGCTAGAGGAGAGCCTAAAGCGGTTCCTCAATCTCTTCACTGCAGAAGCTCACCGAATCTCCCATCCCTCTAACGAGATGAAGTTGAGTGCTTTCATCGCTACATTAACAGTTGGGGAGTTCTTCAAGCATTTGGCGCACCAACGCCTCTAGTCCTTTTGGGAAGAGGCTATAGCTCGGGCCTACATTGCGGCCAAGAGGCCAACGAGGCAAAATGCTCTGAACGTGCAGACCGATAGCCGAAAGGACCGATTACTGGGAAGAAGAGAAATGGATATGGTGACCACTCTCGGGAACCCCGCAAGCAACCACGGTCTGTGCCGAGTGTTCAAAAAGAATTCAAGCCCCTGACCCTAACGCCCCTGAACAACACTCACTCGAACATTTTGATGCAGATCTGGGACGAGAAGTTCCTAAGGTGGCATAAAGCGCCAAAAAACCCAGAGGCTAGAGACCAAACAAAGTATTGCCATTTTCACCAATCTATGGGACATACCACAGAGGATTACTGGCCCTGCAGAAGAAAATCTGGTCCACCGAGGGGGAACTCCCACGGTTCCTGAGAAGTCAAAGCAAGCCCCTGAGGTCACCAATGAGGAATCCAGGGAACCATCGAGGAATTGTGTTGTCACCGGCATCATCTGCATGATCTCGAGCAAGCCAGCTAGGAGTAGCGGCCAAAACCTACTCGAGATCATGTCCAACAACAAGAGAGCGAGGGTAGGGGTTAGGTCTGATATCATTAGTTTTAATAACGACGATATGACACATATAACCTCTCCTCATTCAAACTCTCTTGTTGTATCAGCCGTCGTTTTAGATGGTTTACTTCACTACCTGCTGAAATGAGTTTTTATTGATAATAAAAGCTCTCAAAATTTATTATATCTTGATACATTCTTTAAGTTTGGACTAAAAAAGAGTGAGATGAGAGCAGCCGAGGGCCCTCTGTATGGCTTGGACAATGAACCATTGCCCGCGCAGGGAGAAATTCAACTAGAGGTCACAATGGGAACTCACCTGCGTACGGCTACACAAATGTTTACGTTCCTCATTGTCAACCTACCGTCGGTCTACAATGCTATTCTAAGCCGACCATTCCTAACCACCTTCGAAACTGTGACATCGATCCCTCACTTGAAAGTGAAGTTTCCGACTCCATACGGAATCGGGGAAGCGTTAGGTGACCAAATGATGGGGCAAACATGCGACCTGTCCCAGGTCGCCGCTCCCACTGCACCTAACCAACCAACTGAGGATCCAAACTTCCGCGATGAAGCAACGTTGCAACAGGCCAAATCAGGCAAGACGATAGAGCTGATCCCCCAAGACCCCAATGAACCTGGGAAGTGTGTACACAACGACGGTTTGTTTTCCATGCCGGTCCACGACTAACTCGTGGAGTTGCTTAGGCAAAACTCTGATGTCTTCACATGGATCCTTGCCGACATGCCTGAGATACTGACTGGAGTAATGGTCAAAAAGTTAGACCTCGATCCTGGTCACAAACCCGTTAGGTAGAAGCACAGGAACCACTCTGTTGAGAAACTAATAGCCAGAAGGGAAGAGGTGAAGAAGTTGCTCGATGCGGGATTCATTAGAGAAGTATAGTACTTGAATTGGATGTCTAACGTTGTCCTCCTGAAGAAGAGCAACGGCAAGTGGCAGATGTGCATCGACTTTACTGACATGAATAAAGATTGCTCGAAGGGCGACTTTCCACTCCCACGGATCGACCAATTGGTGGACTTCATGTCTGGGCATGAACTCTTGAGTTTCATGGATGCCTACTCGAGCTATAACCAAATAATAATGAACCCGGATGATGAGGAGCACACCTCATTCATGACCGACTATGAGATTTACTACTATAAGGTCATGCCCTTCAATCTGAAGAATGCCGATGCGATCTACTAGTGACTGGTAAATAAGATGTTTGAAACTCAGATCGAATGGAACGTGAAGGTGTATGTAGAATATATGCTCGTCAAAAGTAAAGTCACTAATGATGATATCTGCGATCTGGCAAAAACCTTTGAAGTGCTTCAAGTCCACAGGATGAAGCTCAACCAAGTCAAGTGTGTGTTCGGGGCGACCTCCGAAAAATTCCTAAACTTCATAGTGTCCCGATGCGGCATAAAAGCAAACCTAAAGAAAATTAGAGCCATCCATCACATGAACCGTCTGCGGACCGTGAAGAAATTTTAGAAGCTCACAGGGAGACTCATCGTCCTCTCATGATTCCTGGCCAAATTCGCCGAGAAGTACCAACTATTCTTCAAGGCTCACAGAGGAACGAAGGCAATCAGATTCTGGTGGATGGATGAGTGCGAGGATGCATTCCAAGAGCTAAAGGGGTAACTTACTAACCCTGCACTCCTAAGCTCTCCTTTGGAGGGTGAGGACCTATATCTTTACCTAGCGACATTGGACAAGAACCTGAGCTCGGTACTTATACGATAGCAGAAAAATATGCAGCGACCCGTATACTATGTGAGCAAAGTGCTGACGGACACAGAGTCCCACTACCCTCATGCTGAAAGAATCGCTCTGGCCCTCATCTACTCCACCCGAAAGTTAAGGTCATATTTCCAAGCACATTGAACCGTCATGCTGACCGACCAACCTCTGAAGGTAATCCTACAGAAACCAGAGATGTCCAGACGATTGGTCTACTAGGCCATAGAGTTGGACGAGTTTGACATGGAGTTTTGATCGAGGTCGGCCTTGAAGGGCTAGGCCCTCGTGAACTTCGTGGTCAAAATGACAACCTAAGTTCCCGACGCCCTAAACCAATTCAGAGACGCAAGCATCCTGAGTGCCCTTGTGTGGGCCCTTTACATCGACAGATCATCCACGCAAGCAGGCAATGGGGCCAGAGTCATACTCAAAACCTCAGACAGCTCGGAGATCAAATACTCTCTAGTGCTCGGATTTTCAGCCACCAATAATGTGGCAGAATATGAGGCCCTCCTTGCAATGCTCAAATTGGCCAAGAAGTGTTCAATGAAAGCGTTCATTGTATACAACAACTTGGAGCTAATGGTCAACTAGATTCAGGGAGTCTTCGAGGTGTCAAGCCCTCAGCTCACTTAGTACCTAGCCAAAGCGAAGGCGAAGGCGAAGGCCCAGGTGTTTGAGAAATTTGAGATTGAGCACATCCAGAGGGTAAAGAACTAGAAATTTAACCAACTAGCCAAGGACACGGTGATGGGGTCTCAAGAATAGTACGCCAACAGCATGCGGGAAGTCCTGGCTAGGCCCAACATCGATAGCCTAGAGTGCGAGGTGCTGTAGGTGGCCAAGGGGGACAACTATATGACCCCTTACTGAAAATACTTGATGAATGGAGCACTGCCAATGACGTAGAGAAGGCCAAGCAAATAAAGAAGACAGCTGGCTGGTACACGATTATCAACAAAATATCGTACCAACGGGGATACTTGACCGCCTACCTGTAATGCCTCTCTCCCGGGGAAGCCAAGTATGCACTGGGTGAAGTCCACCACTGTGTGTGCAGCTCGCACGTTGGGAAAAAAAATCTCGCATTCAAAATCATGCAGCAAGGTTTGTTCTGGCCCATGATAAAGCGAGACGCCATGGACTTTGTCAAAAGATGCGAGAATTGCCAAGTCCATGGGTCCAAGAACCACCAGCCACACACGGAGTTGCAGAGCCTACAAGCCCCTTGGCAGTTTGCCAAATGGGGGCTTGACATCCTTGGGCCTATGCCCTTAGCCTATGGATAGAGAAAATTCCTCATCATTGGCATCAACTACTTTACCAAGTAGGCAAAGGCGACTCCCCTGGCACGAGTAATTGAGTAGAACGCAATAGAGTTTGTTCGTCCAAATATTATTTGTCGTTACGGGATTCCTGAGGTCATAGTGATTGACAACATAACCCAATTTACCGGCAAGTGATTAACCAAATACTGCACATGTTTACGCATCAGACTGGTTCACACATCCGTGTTGTACTCGCAGGCTAACGATTAGGTCAAAGTAACCAACCGAACGCTGCTGCGTGGGCTAAAGACTAAATTTGAAGACGCAGGGGGCTCCTAGGCTGATGAGCT
>JAOVVI020011089.1:0-12788 GCA_028571085.2 Nepenthes alata
CAGTGAATTATTGGCAAATGATATGGTCCGCAATGAAAGCCTGAATACAGTTTCCGAGTAAGGATCACTTCCTTTGCATATTTTCTATAATTTTGCTAATTATGTTACTCTGTATGGAAGTGGAGACAACTAGTATAAAGTCCTGATAGATTTTGAGGACCACTAAAATACATGTTTACTTCTCTGTATGTTGTTTTCATGAAGCAATTTAAGCTTACTTGGTTGAATTTGAACATCTTGCAGGTCAAACGGCCAGGTACCTGAGGGAAATCAATTTGCAAGATTTGCAAAAGATATGAAAGTGCTTTTGCTCGATAAGGTTTATGTTGTAAATGTTCTAGGTACTCCAATTTTTTTTCCATCCTTTCTAAATATTCTCTCTCTCCCTCCCTCTCTTTCTCTCTCTACACACACATAAATGGAAGATGCTATGCTTAGTATCCTTTTACTGTTTTATGAATATATATTTTTACTAAATTTTCTGGTTGAATTTCTAGACTTAGAAAATTATAGTTGATTATGGTGCAGCCATATATTCTGTCTGCAGTAACCTAGCTACTATGTGGCGTTTTGAAGTTCCTTGTTGATCAATGTTTTTGTTCCATTTCAGGTTACATTTCGTACAACTTTGTTATTGGTGCATATTCCTACTGGGGACCAAAGGCTGGTAAAAATATTTATCATATGGTAAGCTGGGAGCTAGCTTTCCTTAGTAGTTGATTTTTCTTTTGTTTCTAAGTTACTGAGAGATGCATCTCCTACATATGCTGAGTAGCTCCAAGCAAGCAGAAAGGAATTCCTGAATATCCACGTGTGCTTAAACGAACACACAATGGCATGGGATCTAATAACTAACACTAGTGCACTTCATTAGACTGATGCAGATCTGATCTTTGGTGCAATTACGGTGATATGTGGGATTCTTGGATCTATAGGAGGGGGTATCACCCTTGATTTCATGACTTCAACGATTTCCAATGCTTTCAAGGTAAGCAAAGTTGCACTTTAACTGATACGTTTTACCAAAAATAACCCGTGTTTCCTTGATCTTCATTGCTATAGGTATATTATTAGAAATCTATTTTTCCAATTATTCTTGATTTCAAAATTGTTGTGTGAATCTCATTAAACTTGAGATTTTGCAGACACGAGTATTGGGACCCATTTCTTTCTTTTGATCCAGTTTTGTGAAATTTCTTTTCAATTTCTTCATCCTACTATTTGCAAGTTGAGCTTTGACGTGGCAATAATATTACTCAATCGTGACCTGGATATTATGTGTTCAAATGACAGAAATAGCTTCTTTGCAGTGAATGGGTAAAGCTGCATACCCTTCCGAAACCCACGATGAGAAAGTCTCATTCACTAGGCCTCCCTCTTGTTCATCCCATTATTTGGTTGTTGTCTTAGAATTGATAGATTGGCTGGTTTTGCAAAGATTGGTGAAATATTTGGTGGCACATTGTCAGATCTGGTTGAAATTCAAAGAGACGTGGATGGTGGGTTATGGGTGTTTTTGTGGTGATTTTGCTGGTGTTGGTGATGCTTGTAGATAGGTGATCTGATGATATCTAAGGTGGTTGAAGGCTTAAACCTTGTAGGAGGAGGGGAAAAAGAGAGAACAGAGTGATACAAAGAAGGACCTGAAGCGATGTGCCTGGCCAAAAGAAAGGATTTGAACTTTTTGCATATTTGACTGTGACATGCATGAATATCTGCCCTCTGGTTTACACAATGTCATTGGTCTTTATCATCTGTAATAATTCTTGTTGACCCCTTACTGTCATTTATATTCATGTTCACCAAATTCTTTGTTGGACTATCTCCAGCTTCTCTCCGTGGCAACATTTTTTGGTGCAATATTTTGCTTCAGTGCCTTCTGCTTTAAGAGCATGACAGCTTTCCTCATCTTTTTCTCGGTTGGAGAATTACTAGTCTTTGCCACTCAGGTATGTTTCTGGAACATTATTGGCCCCTTTTGGATTTCTTTCATCCGGTAGCAGAACTTCAGTCCTTGATTGCTTATAGAATCACTAAAAATATCACAAAAACTTAATGTGATGCTCAATAGAGTAGCTTCCTGAATCTTGTTGTTTTATTTAGTGATGTCTGAGATTTTTTAGTATTTGTATCACTAGTAACCAATGTTATTCAGGAATTTGCCTTGAATCCATCATAGGAGCCTATTGATTTGAACTAATGCAAAAATCATTTGTATAAGCAACTGTTCAGCTTTTATTCTGTATGTGGTATTCTACTCGTGTCACAGCCTTCTAAAATCACATTAAATCAACAACATTTTATTTTCTACAGATCAGAAGCTTGATTTCTGTATTTTCCTTTTCAAGAAGTCATAAAATTGGTACTTCTACCAACTGATTTACCAGTCATTCAACTGCTAAATTTTAGGTTAGAAGGCCTAGATTATTTTTGTTAAAATGGCAAATCTAGTAAGTTGATGGTAGTTATCATCCGTGCTATTGCCCAAACTGCGTTCAATTCTGCATGTTACTTATGTCAAAATGTGCATAACGAAGGAAAGATTTCCAGTAAAATGCAAAGTGCGTATGTAAGATCTTTTATCTTCAGGGATGCTGGACAAGACTACATCTTCCATTCTGAATAACCTACAAATGGTTTTGGCAATTATAAATATTTTTTGAGTCTAGGAATGTTAGACTTCTTTCAAATTTGTGGAAAGAATCACATGCTGTTTAATCTTTCTACTAGTTTTAAGTGGACTTTTTTGTTACAAGATGTAATAACATCTCATGTACCCTGGATTTTCAACTGAATTGAAAGGGAATATTTTGACGCTCAATATGTCCTAGATTATTTATGTAGACTTGGTCCAGAAAAAAAGATCACATCAACTTGTAGTTTGATGTTATTTAACTAACCAACAAATAATCAACTGTTAGTGCAACACTAATAATAAACCACGGAAACAACCTTGTGGTATTATGGAAGTAAGTTGCTCAATTGTGACCTGAAGCTAATAGGTTTGCATTTAACTATAGAAACAATCTCTGTGCATTGTAGGGATAAAACTATATACATCTTATCTTGTCCAAAACCCTCAATGCTGGAAGCCTCCTGCAATAGCTTATCCCTTATATTCAATGAATGATCAACTTTCCATTAGGCATTACTGTTAATCATTGAAATAATTATGAGGCAAGGTAATCAGAAGAGACTATTTGGCTCAAATAAAGCATGATCATTAAAAGAAAAACATGAATCAAGCCCTGAAGTTTTGCATTTTAAGCTACTTCAGCTGGTCTTAAATAAAGTCCATCCATGTATGATTAACATTATTTTATGCTTCTTACATAAAGAGGGATGCATTTCAGTTAATTTTCTATTTGTTTGAAAATTACTCGGAGGAATATGTTTAATATGCCACTTTGTTTAATGGATAGGTGAATTGTCGGAAGGCTATATAACTGTCCTGATTTTATGGCTTCTTGTCGTCTTTCTGGACAAAGAACAAGATCTTGTTCTGAGTTAGGGTTAATATTGTTCCTTAATCATCAGAGAAATGTATATTATGCTTCAACAATATCCCGTAACTTTGAAATGTTTGTCCTTTATTAATTTAATTTATGTTTGATCAGGGACTTGAAGTTGCTATAATTCATGTTTCACATGCTTCATGCCCCTGAATAATATTCTTGTGCTCATCATTTTACACTGAATCCGTCTGAAATCAAGCTTCTTGCCTGCCTAAGAACTGAAGTTAAGAGCTCAGAAATAATATCACCCTAACAAGTTTTTTCCTCTCCAGGCCCCTGTAAATTATGTATGTCTTCATTGTGTTAAACCAAGTTTGAGACCACTGTCTATGGCTATGTCCACTGTTGCAATTCACATCTTTGGCGACGTGCCTTCCTCACCACTTGTTGGGGTTCTTCAGGTTTGCACAATTCAATCCCCTGCTTATATCGGTGTTCATTAGGAATGTCTTTGTGCCTGTGAGGGATGTGTACATTATTTATCAAAGTCATGGTGCCATTTTTTTAGCATTAGATTTATCTGAGCAGTTATTACTTTAAACTTGGACTTATAGTAGCTCCTGGTTACAAGCCTAAGAGGAATAAGACAGGAGGGGGGTGAAGTTTGGGATGTGGGCAGACTCGATAAAGCCTAAATTTCAGATCTTCTGAGTGCAACATGCCAAAGCTAGTCTACCAGGGGAGGGGCTTTTGTAAGCAGATCACTTGCTTGTCAGTAAGAGACCACAATTGACTAGGAGACACCTCTTTGAACCTTTACAAGTTTTAGGACTCAGTTCCTGCTTCTTGTTGCATTTTCACTATAAAAAGAACGAAAAGATAGAGGTTAGCCAATCGAGTTTAGTAACCTGCACGGGGAGCTCAGCCTGGTGAAGCTCTAGTTTTCTCCTCACCTAAAATTCTGATCTGCTTGTCATGCTTCTTTCTCGTTTTTGATTCTACGTTGCATCCTTATTTTAATTAATGTAAATTTGATGTATCATGCAGGATCATATTAATAACTGGAGGGAGACTGCCCTTATTCTAACATCATTTCTGTTTCTAGCAGCTGCAATATGGTTCAGTGGTAAGCTGCATACACTTGAAAATAGTTCTTCCAATGAAAATTACTGTGTTTTGATCTTGTGGTTACTGCATTTTTTCTCCAAATGCTTTTATAAAAATCAATTATCTTGAATCTTTTAAGTGAGTTCACTGGAGTGGTGTCCATCTCCTTCGGAATTGTTTCTTTGATTGTAAATGTAAACCTCACTAGTAACAATTTAGTGTAGTGCTAGGTTTAATTTTCATTTCTCCTTTATCCTGCGGTCCAGAAATCTTCTCAGCATGACACCAAATAGAGAGAGAGAGAAAGATACAAAAATGTTACCTGATTATAATCTTAAATCAACCAGAAAAAAAAATAATGATCTTAAAGTAATCAGAAAATAGAAATACAAAATAATTAAAAAATGGAAATGAACTAGAATTTTCTACCTTTACTCATAGCCCAATGGAGATGGACTTATTCCCACGTAGGGTTTCAAAATAGCAACACGCTTGAGCTACGATGCCTTCACCATGCTGCCTTGGTCCTCGGAAAACATGGAGTGAGGTATTAAAGAAAGTTTTGAATACTCTCCTCCCAAAGGAGGATACTGCCTTAAACCTAGCAAAATTGCAAAGAAAACATACTGATTCTCGGGCCATTTTGTTGAGTTAACCTTCATTGTTGTGAATAGAAGAAGATGATGATTTATAACATACTTTGTCAAATTTTCTCTACTTTCCTCTGTGTCTCCTTTTGTCACCCCTCAGTTCTGCGACAATCATGACCGCCCATGTGTTGCTGGCAGGGATCTTTTTACGCAGCACAGACAAATTCTTTGACGATAGTGACCATCATGTATCCAAAGTTGAGAAGGTAAACTCTGTGCCTCTGCTCAGCCCAAAGATGGAAGAAGAAACAGTCTCATCCGCGGTGCCATAACTCCCAATTAGGACCTGCTCTATATGCCCAACTGGGACCAACATGCTGTAGATAGTTTTCTTTTGTGAATAGACCACCCTCCCTAAATTCTAAATAGCTACCAGATGTGAAATTCTAACTATTTTGTCAAGGCTAAGAATTCTTCAACGTTTGAAATTGTGCTTCCTTTATATTTGTTGGGAAAATGCTTGTAAAGATCACCGTGTGGTGGGTGTGGTTTTTGAACAGTGAACCGAATGGTTTGTTGGGTGCAACCATCTAAAAAGAATTGAGACGATTGTGACCGAAGCTGACTAAGAATCAAACTAATGATTATTGAGAGAGATCACTGATAATTCATGATCTTTGATATTTGAAACATCAAATATTATTTTCGCATTTAGGTGATATTGCCAATAGTTGTGTTTAAATGTTGACCCAAATAAGTAATGTACGCAGACCACAACGAAATTATTGTAGTCATGCTAACTCTGCTCGTAATTTCCGTGAGGAAAACCCTTTCTGAACTGAGAAATCACAAGTCGGTTCAACGTGAAATTATTGAGAAAATAAAAAGGATGAAAGGATTGTTGATTTTCAGCCTTGCCTACTTCGTCGGTCATTGGGAAAATAATCTTCTCTTCCAGCTGTTGATTTTTCGCTGCCTGTTTTTCATATCGTATTATTTCAAAATAGCATTAATATTCATCCGAAGCTCAGTATTTCCTCGTTTACTGGGCCAAGTCTTCGGCCTTTCACATGTATCTCCAAAACAACGAGACTTAAAAAACCAAACCGAAAGTAAAGAATTGCAGAAGATCATTAAAAAATAGTTCTTCCTATTTCTTTCTTAACAATTCAAGGAAATGAATTGCAAGCTGTAGCCTGAGCTTCAAATTGGTTCAACATGTCCAACCTCATGAAATCCTTTAAATTCAAATGGCTCATATCAACGTTGCAAGCTCCAGGCGTACACATTTGCCATAAGCCTGAGCTTGCCGTTACCAAGCCTCCCATTTTCTGATTTTATGCTGATTTCTCAGGCATGTTTCTTTACACAAGGTCGCTGTTTTAGCAGATTTATTTATGACTCCAATCTTTGTGCCTTAATCCTGTCCTTCACCCTATTGTCAAAGCCTAACTTTAAAAGAACATAAGACTAATGAAGGGGCATTCACCTTTTCAGGCTGAACCATATCTTGTTTGGTGGGACCAAGAGAGAGAGCGGTTCAAACCAGCAGCACGTCGCACCTACACACCCTCGCCCTGCAATAGCTGTCTCAACAAACACAGCCAGACCCCTTTCAAACCCAACGTCTGTATTTCTGGATAAGTTAATGCAACCAAATGATTCACATAAGCTTTATGCCCAGCAGCAATGCTCATTGTTTTGCATCACAACCAGTCATCATCCCAAACCTTAAAGAAAAACACTTGGAACAAATTTTTAATTTTTAATTTTTACATTTACAGAGTTTTTGGACATCATATTGATACTACCATATGAGTTGGAATAATTTCATTTTGTAAACAACTTAATGTTTTATTTTGGGGGGTTTACAAGGCCAATAATAACAAGCAAATGGACAAGGGAGATTCAAACCTACATCTAGTATAGATTCACATGTATTAAATACCAATTACAATATCCTCAAGTTTCAATACCGAATTTGTTTGTACACAACTGACTACTGTCAGTTGATTTTGGCAAGTGAAATTCCGAGATTTCAATTGAAAATCTCAGTCTATGCCCAATAGTCCTGCTAAATTATTATTCCTATTAATGCTGTTTCAGAGTGACAAAATATGGGTAAATCCATAAGAACAAGAATACATCGAAGAGTTAAATAATACCAGCACTTGCTCTTAGAACTCTATAAGAATACAGGCAATGACACTTCATCTTATATATATAGTTCAGCTTCACACAAGTGAAAGCTCCCCGGCAGGAATAGATCGCTTGACTAGCTTAGCCCATGACTCATTTGTTTCGGTGATGACCTTAAGAGCGTAATCCTGCTTGAAAAAAATAAGTTGCATGTTAGAATCACCTGTCCTATGAACCCCCATCAACTGAATGCAGTGTCTTTTTCTTCAAAATATAAACAAGAATTGATAAAAATTCTGAGTTAAGGAGATAAAATTAGGCAATAATGGAAGTGATTAATCTGCAGAATCATGGGGATTCCTCAAGAATAACATAAAAACACATAAACTTTGACCATTTCCCAGTTTTGCTTGAACAAGCTTCAGTTGAAGATTTCAGTTTCAGAAAAAATCAGCTTCCAAGCAGTGTCTGTCATCCTCTTCCAACACCATGAAATTAACACCCTCCACCCTCGAAAACATACTCTTAAAATAATCACAATTTTTCCTTTTCAATTTCCTCATTTTCCCATGATACCAGCTTCCATCTCAAAAATAACTCTTGCTGTTTATCTTCTATGTGCATTAGCAATCTGTTGAAAGAACTTCATAATTCATATTCTCACAAGTCGTACCCTTCCTCCTGCAACAAAGCATGAGATTTCTATCCCCAAGAAATCTCTCCAAATAGCCACCAGTTGCCTAATTTCATTGGAGACAGCAGCTTGCTGGTCCTTTTCGTGCTGATCTAGTCCTCCAGACTGATCTTTCTGAGCTAATCAGCAGCTTCATTGAACTAATCATGATTTGAGTGATGAAATTTCCAAATACATATTTATTCCAACCTTCAGATTGGACTTCAGCTGCTTCAATTTTGCAGCAATAACAAGCTGCCCAACCCGCTAAACTTCTACTCAGACCAACAGTTTTTAACCAGGTCACCAAAGTCCAGTGCATAACCGAGGAATGATGCATCCCACTAAATAATGACAACCACCCCATAGGCATAGCTGTTTTCATGTCCTCAAAATATTATAAGATGACATTCATGAAATGTATTAATTACTTAAAACAGGTCCATTCCTTTGCCCCCTTTAAGCAAATCAAAACCATAAAACTTGGTGGTTGTGCAAGTACTTCACTACCGATCACATTCTTGGAAGAGATATTGACCATATTCTTACTTTCACATACCAATCCACCAAAGAGCAATTCAAAGGGCAAAAGCAGAGCATTTGCCCCTCGTCAAGAAAGATGGACAACATAAGGCCCTGAGATAACCAGTATTGCTTGCATGCGATAACGTCTTATTCTTGTATTATCAAGGAAAAGTCAACATTAATAGAGTGCATAATCAAGGATGGTGCTGTGAAATATTTTCCCAAGTACATCAACAATAACAAATGCAATTGGGAAGAATACCTTGTTCGCTGCCTTGTTACCCAACCCAAACTTGTTGGCAGGTTTCCCATCTGGTTTCTTGTAGTCTCTAAACCAGTCCCTGATAGCTGTTAGAGTGCCCTGTTGATGACTGTTTGTTAGGAGACTTCGCAAAGGGCACAAATCTTAGAAGTATTTGTAACAATATAACACAATCATCTGACAATATGACTTCATTTTATGCACTGAACAAACAGTAAACAAATACACAAAATTCTAGGACATTCCCTGTTCTAATGTATTAGACTACACTCCCATTACGTTCAGTCAAATATAGGTCAAAATCAGGATTCCTTCCCACGCTAATCTAACCTTATGTTCGGTTGAAAGTAATGGAGCATGATGCGCTCTGGAAAAATGGGAGAGTGCAATATTCATATATTTATTTTTTATTGAGTTTGGCGTCTTGTGCATTTTTTGCACTACTATGCCTAGCCAATATGCACCTGGAGTTGAGCCTTAGCAGTTCACTCCATCTCATGCCTTCCCAATCCCTTCGATTAGCAATTTTTCTCCCAAGATCATTAATTGACATCAATGTTAATATTATTTGAACGGTCCATATGTCCTGCACTAGATCCCATCAAAACTCGGCATTTGATCATACTTGGGTGACAGTAGTACTAGAATGGGTAACCTTCATAAAAGTGCTCTATTGCTTTAGATTCAAGAGATCCATGTCGTTCCTCTTGGAAAAAGGATCTAAGTGTTGTTTTCTTCATAAATTTGAGATATGATGTTCATTCGCTCTTGAATTTACAAGTCATGGTTTCTTCTTGTAAAGCATGATCTCTTTTTGGTTATCACTCTTCTTTTCAAATATTCATGAAAATTTGATTCATAAATCATCCGCCTCAGGCATGATTTTGCGACATGTGGCTAAAAAACAGGCCATCACTCACCTACTCGTTATCTATATAATAGTTTCTTATATCAACTGAATTCAAAATAAGACAACCCACTGGGCTTAGAGCATGATATTGATGGGTATTATGGTGAGGGATATTGGAATTGACTTGTTTTATGATAAGGAATCATTCAATTGCTCGGTCACTCGGCTTATAATTAAAAGCAGTCAAGTCTGGCCCAATTGATGGCAGCCCAATCTTTGGACTGGGCGATTTATATTGAAATAAAAATTGATCACATAGCATTATCTAACCAAGGCTCATGTGTTAGGCATGATAATATGTAGCACACAATATGAGAAAGAAAAAACATTCATTTTCTATGCCACAGCAATCACATGCCGTGCTGGGAGATAGAGCTGTTGTAAAGATGAACAGTTTATGATACATACAGGGAAATGCTTCTCCACGTCATCAATGTCATTAACAAGAGAAGATTTTGGATCATCCAATGAAATTGCAACTATTTTCCAGTCAAGTTCTCCCTCATCAATCATAGCCAAAGCAGCTAAGGGCTTGATATTCAAAATCTCTCCGATGTTTCGTTGCTTTTCACCAATCTCAACAACATCAACTGCGGATTGGAACAAATAACATGGAACCAAACATTTCACAATATATCAATAATATATCTGTATGCGAGTTCTTTTGAGCTAATGTTGCACATAACTTTAAAAGCCTCTTAGACCAATAGTCTAATGATTTACCAGGATCATTGTCCCCAAATGCACCTTCTATCTCAGGGTTGGAGAATGATGGATCTTCCCATGTTTGTGGTAATAAGCCATAATTCCAATTAATATTGTAGCTGGAAAGGAGAAAATAGGAAAGGAGAAAAATAACAAGAAGAAGAAGAAGACACTTAAAGGACTTGGACAACTAGAAACATGAGTCAGGATGACTATTTATAAAAAAAAAAACGTATAATGTGATGCATTGAATTACCAATAATGTGGACATATAGAACTACTGATGATGTGGATGCATAAACTAATTGATAATGTAATGCATTGATCTTTATACATGGTTTCAGTTGGCTACACCTCATAAAACTTCAAAATGCATACTTAAAATTCATATTTGTTCGAGTTAAAAAAGACAAGGATAATTATTTACAATAATATGACCACTAAGGGCAAAAGTGAATGGAGCCCACTTGTAAAAAGATCACACAAGTGCAAGATTAAAGCTTAACTTACGGATAATATCGGAGTTTTCCTTTTTTGGTGTCCTGCTTTATAGGAGTATATGGTTCATCAGTTGCAACCTCCATCTTTGCACTTGATTCTTTTGGTATTTCAACTATAAAATTGAAAGCACCATTCCCTAAGTTCAATGGAATATCATGCCAAGGGGAAATCTGCAGATTGAATAAGCACTTCTTTAAATGAGGAAAATTGTCATAACAAGGGTAAACATACATTTATATCCATAGTATGTCATCACAATAGCCAACATAGGGAAGAAAATCATTTCCTAACAAAGGAGAAATTATAATCGAGCACTGTTGAATTATATAGATTTATGACACCACCTTAAAATATATCAGGAATGCAAACAAGTACTTTTTCTCTCTTAATTTCATCTTGTTTCTACACTCTTGATTTACCATGCTTATAAATGTGCTTAGATATCATGCTTTTCTTTCCAGTACATATCATTTTATATCTTACTTCCCTGGGGCACCCTTAACAGAAGTTTTATCATTTTCAAGACTAAGCATAGGGGGCCAAATATGTCACAATAACAACTCAAAAAAGGGAGGCCTAGTACATGATGCTTCCACATCCGAGTGTCTTAAGAGTACCAAACCTTACTGTAAATTGCTAAGAGGTTGATTCAGTTGTTTGAATCGTAAACTCTAGGTGGCAATGAAGGAACTTTAGCATTGCTAAGTCTCACCCTATATTAATAACAACTCAGACAGCCATGGGAATGCAAAGTATACACCAGACAGCAACCATGGGAAAATTAATGCATTTATTATCATGACAGAACCAATAAACTACAAAAAAAATGTATAGATAAAGAATGATCCATAGCACAGTTGAAATATCCACATTAGCTCACCATGTGCTACAGATTTTTTTTTTAAAAAAAAATATGAAGCCAAGGCATCTACTTGTTAACTGGTATTTCTTTACGATAACGGCTAATGGACGAGGAAACACGCAGAGAAGCTGTAACGTGATGCAAATTCACCTTCGATCAATGATGGGATTTTATAACTGAATTAGACAAAAATTGACACGGTAATGATCTCGAAGATATGGGCAATGGAAACACCTTTTGCCATACATTTGGGAGCAGATACTAAGAAATCCGTTGGAAATGCAACATTATTTAGAAGTAGCTGGCTGCCTAGCACGAACAGTTAGCATCTGTCCCCTCAAAAGGGCACTATCATAGTTCGGTTTCTCCCTATAAATAGCATTAAAGATTAAAGAGAATCTAATAAATTAAAGAAGAGAAAGAATTATCACGTTCAGATCATCAACGAGACAGCAACATGAAAATGAAGGATGTCAATCAACAGTGGATTCGGGGGCGCTGCTACGGGTAATCTGATAAATTAAAGAATAATATAAAATAATAATCGCGCTTTGATCAATAACAAGGCAGTAATAATATCAAAATGCTTACATTATTTCACTAAGAAGCATAAATTTCAGCACATATTTAGTCGCCTCTGCGATTCTCGAGGCAAAAGTCGATGGGGAGGAAGAGAGGACAGAAGGGGGGAAGAGAAAGGGAGAGACCTTTTTGCCGGAATTATGGAGGAAGAAGGCACGATAATCGAGAGTTTCGGGCTGGCCTTCCTCTTTCACTTGAATCTCTTCAGGCCTATAGATGGCGCGGCAACTGAAAAGCTTCTTGGGTAGAGTTCTGTTGAAATTTAGGGTGAGATATTCCGATCTCTGCTTTACTTGCAATGGCGGACGCTTGAAGATCAGTGTAGTTGTTGTGTTGGCTGCCGTTACTACTCTGAACGCCGCCATCTCCACACACACACTCTCTCTCTCTCGCTCTCTTGCGTCGTGAGTACTGAGAGGAGTGGCAATGAAAACAACCCTGGCTGAAACCACAGAACCCAATTTGTGAGTCTTGATA
>JAOVVI020011090.1:0-11173 GCA_028571085.2 Nepenthes alata
TTTATGGGCAAGAGCATGCAAAGGAAGAATTTTTCAGAAAGAGGTCGTCTAGTAAGAACGGAACAAGTGCCAGCACTGGGGCTAGTTCGGAGAGACCGTACAAGAAGTCGAGGCAGCAGATTTCTGGACAAAGGAATGGCCAGATCTCATCGTCTTCCCATGCTTCGGAGGGTTCGTGTAAGCACTGTGGGAGGATGCATGAGGGTAGACCGTGTCCCAGGTTGACGGGTGCTAGCTTCACTTGTGGCCAAGTGAGGCATAAAGCCAAGGAGTGCCCTCGGGCATCGAGGATTCAAGCTCCGAAGCCAGCGGAGCAAGGTAAAGCTTTTGCAGTGTCTGCTAGCGATTCCAGAGCATCAGATGAGGTGGTGGAAAGTATACTTCCTATTTGTGGTATTTCTTATTTAGTGCTTTTTGACTATGGGTCTACACACTCCTTTATTTCACCTCAGCTGGCTAGTCGTATTACACCCTCCCCCCTGACCCTTGATTTTTCTCTTGTTGTATACACACCCACGGGGTCCTCTATTGTGACCGATGTGTCCTATCCAGGGTATATTTTGGAGGTGAAGGGACTTCCTCTAATAGTTGATTTAATTCTTCTAGATATGTGTGATTTTGATGTTATTTTGGGTATGAATTGGCTATCCAAGTATCACGCTACTATTGATTGCGTCCACAAAAGGGTGGACTTTTCTATTCCGAAAAGCGAACCTTTTTATATTTAGGGAGTTCGGAGAGTGGAACCGTCTAGTTTTATTTCTGCTCTACATGTTCGTCATTTGTTGAATAGTGGGTGCGAAGCCTTTTTGGTTTATGTCAGTATGGTGGAAAGTCAGGAGTTGTGCGCAAGGGACATTCCGGTGGTGTGTGAATTTGAGGACGTGTTTTTTGACAAATTGTCTGCCCTGCCACCCCATTGTGAGATTGAATTTGGGATTGATCTCATGCCGAGATCAACACCCATATCGAAAGCCCCCTACTGCATGGCTCCTATCGAGTTAAAGGAGTTGAAACAGCAGTTGCATGACTTTCTTGATACGGATTTTATTAGACCCAATGTGTCACCGTGGGGCGCTCCGATCCTATTTGTCAAAAAAAGGATGGGGCCTTGAGGTTATGTATAGACTATCGTGAGTTGAATAAAATTACAATCAATAATAAATATCCTCTGTCGCGGATCGATGACCTCTTTGACCAATTACAGGGATCCCTAGTGTATTCCAAGATTGGCCTTCAGTCGGGGTATCATCAGCTTCGCATTAAGCAGGAGGATATTGCAAAGACGGCTTTCCGAATGATGTATGGTCACTATGAATTTCTGGTGATGCCGTTCGAGTTGACTGATGCTCCAGCCGTGTTTATGGACCTGATGAACTGGGTCTTTCAGCCATTTTTGGATAAGTTTGTTGTGATTTTCATTGATGATATTTTGATTTACTCCAAGGATCGCACCGTGCATGAGGGGCACATGAGAATTGTGCTACAGGCTCTTTGGGAACACCAGTTGTTCGCGAAGCTAAAGAAGTATGAGTTTTGGCTTGATACGGTGGTGTTCTTGGGCCAGTAATTTCTGATGGAGGCATCTCGGTAGACCCATAGAAAATTAAAGCGACGGTAAATTGGTGTAGACCGACGACCGTGTCTGAATTCCAAAGCTTTTTGGGGATTGCCAGTTATTATCGTTGTTTTGTGGAGAAGTTTTCTCGGATAGCCTTACCCCTCACCCGTTTGACAAAGAAGAAAGTAAGGTTCGCCTGGACCAAGGAGTGTGACAAAAGCTTCCAAGAGCTAAAGGATCAGTTGACGGCTACCCCGATTCTGACTCTTCTGATAATTTCGGTGGGTTCGAAGTGTATTAAGATGTGTCTAAAGTGGGACTCTGGTGTGTTCTTATGTAGGGGGGAGAGTAGTTGCTTAATGGTCTGGACTGTTGGAGACTCATGAGAAAAACTATCCGACCCATGACTTAGAGCTAGCTGCGGTGGTTTTTACTTTGAAGATCTAGAGACACTATCTATTTGGTGAGAAATTCCTAGTGTATTCCGACCATAAGAGCCTCAAATATTTGTTCTCACAGAAGGAGCTAAATATGAGGCAATAGCGATGGATTGATTTTCTCAAGGATTACAATTGTGAGATCCAATATTAACCGGGAAAAGCAAATGTGGTCACGGATGCCTTGAGTCTTCGAACTTGTTGGGTGGCGACTATACAGATTAAGCAGATGGAGTTGCTAGACTACTTGAAGTCTTGTCATATCCAGCGCTACACTAAGGGTAACCGGATGATGTTATCCTTTCTGCATGTATAGCCCGAGATCCTTCAAAGGATCAAGGAAGGGCAAATGAATGACCCATTTTTTATGGATATTGTGGGGGACCTTGGCAGAGACTCTCGAGTTGATTTTAGCGTGCGTGCAGATAAAGTTTTGAGATTTTGAGAGCGGCTATGTGTACCAGATGTTAAGGAACTGAAGGAAGAAATAATGAAGGAGGTACACAGGACTCGGTACACGATTCATCCCAGTATAAACAAGATGTATCAGGATTTGAGGTAGATGTTCGGGTGGAGAAACATGCGGAGAGAGATCATGGCTTTCGTTAATCGATGTCTCATCTGTCAGTAGCTGAAGGCTGAGAGGAGAAAACCTTCTGGATTATTACAGTCCCTACCCATTCTGAGCTGGAAGTGGGAGGACATCTCGATGGACTTTGTGTCAGGATTGCCTAGAACTCCAAAGAATTATGATGCAATTTGGGTCATTGTTGACCGGTTGATGAAATCTGCTCATTTTATAGCCATTCGGACTACGTACTCCCGTGATCGTCTGTCACAGTTGTACATCAATGAGATCGCGAGGTTGCATGGTGTGCCAGCATCCATTGTATCAAATCGCAACCCATGGTTTGCCTCTAAATTTTGGTAGAGCTTGCATCGGGAGTTAGGGACGAACCTAAAGTTTAGTACGGCATATCATCCTCAGACGGATGGGCAGTATGAGGGACTATCCAGATACTAGAAGATATGCTTCAGGCTTCGGTATTGGAGTTCCATGGGAATTGGGATGATTTTCTAGCGCTAGCCGAGTTCGCTTATAACAACAGTTTCCAAGTGAGCAACGAAATGGCTCCCTTCGAGGCACTTTATGGTCAGAAGTGTCGATCTCCCATCGATTGGGAGGAGACCGGGGATAGGCGGTTGTTGGGCCCAGATGTTATTCAGGAGACGTCGGAAAAGATCGCGGTGGTTGTAGAAAAGTTGAATGTCGCCCAGAGCTAACAGAAAAGTTATGTTGATCAAAGAAGATCCGAGCTCAGATTCAAGGTTGGAGATTTCGTCTTCCTTAAGATCTCGCCGTGGAAGGGAATTTCTAGATTTAGCGTTAAAGGGAAGCTGAAGGCGCGTTTCATTGGGTCGTTTGAGATTCTTGTGTGAGTTGGCGAGGTGGCTTATCGTCTAGGTTTGCCACCGAGTTTGGCCAAGGCGCACAACGTCTTCCACGTTTCCATGTTAAGGAAGTACGTATATGATCCATCTCATGTGATTGATTATGGTCCTTTGGCTATCAATGAAGATTTAGCATATGTAGAGGAACCGGTGGAAATCTTAGACCGCAAGGACCAAATCTTGCACTCCAAATCAATTCCTCTCGTGAAACTTCTATGGAGGAATCACTCCCATGAGGAGGCGACATGGGAAAGAGAGGATGGAATTTGGGAAAAGCATCCCCATCTGTTCTGAGGTATCTAAGCTTATTCAAGTTTTCAGATTTGTTTAATTTTGGAGACGAAATTTCTATAAGTGGGGAGAGTTGTGAGGTTTCGAGTCTAAAAATAGAATTGACATGCAGCAATCAACATAAAAATAAATAATACTAGGTATATTGGACGATTAAGTATGTGCATTGGAAGAAACATTGGTGAATAATCTCAGGATTTTGTTGTTGAAGTGCTGCCAGCAGATTGCGCCTGCTGTGCGCTCGAGCGCAGGCTCGAGCATAAAATGTAGTGGTGCAAGCAGTAGGACACGCCTGCTGCATGCTCGAGCTGAGCTCGAGCGCCAAAAACCAGTAGCTCCCCTGCCCGTTGAGTACCTATGCGCGCTCGAGTGCAGGCCGGCAGTGAGACCACACTCGCCGCTCACTTGCCAGGCGCTCGAGCGCCCCGACGAGTATAAAGACGCGGCCTGCTTCGCGTTTCTTCATTTTCCCTCATTTCCAGAACACTCTGGAGAGAAAGAGAGGGAGAGCGCCGATTTTAGAGAGAGAAAGGAGGAGATCGAGGCATAGAGTCCGAATTCGTCCGAGAGCCAGTTATAAAAGTGATAGCACACGTCGAGGCAAGTATTCTCATACTCATTAACTTCCCCATTTTGATGTTTTTCATTTATCATCGGGTATTTTTGTCTCGATACCCATCCAAACCATGAAAAATGTAATACCCGTGACTTGAGACCAAGGATTATGTAATTTATTGTCCGATTTACTCACCGATCCGGTCGGTGTAGTACCGCCAAACCCTAACCTATGGGAATTGGAGGTGTTTCATTTTTGCACCATATTTTGTTAAATTGACCTCAAAATTTGAATCCCCGCGTCCCAAATGTGTATATATGTTCGCCGTGTGATCGATCTCGCACATTTCTACCCGTTCGCGGCGTCCAAGCCCTCTAAAAGTGACCTGACACGGTTCACCCAAAAATAGAATGTAAATGTGCATGCTTTTGCTCTCTTCAAATGTGATTGAACTTATGACTAAATGTTTGTGTCAAATTGCAAGCCCTGAAAATGTGTAATTGTTCACCGGGAGCAACGGAATGCGTCCCGGAGGCTTCTAAGGTGGTGTTTGACCAACAGAGGTAAGTAAAACAAAACTCTCTTACGAGTTTGAATTGAATGGTTAAAAGATTTAAGTTCTAAAAGAAAGAAAGGAACCGAGCAAGTAAATGGAAGGGAATTCACAAAGTACAATATGATGGATTTGGTCTCCCGGATGGAGATATGTGATGGGAATGTGATTTTTCGATTGGAGAATGTATATTGCAAATGGTTGATTCCCCTTCAAAGGATTAAGACTAATCTTGAAACTAGGATCATGGTTCATAGGGGTAGTACCCTCTAGCTTACCATGTACATCACGGTGGAAACCCAATGAATAATTTGGCTGCTCCTGGGGGCAGGTGATGTTCAGGGTACGCTTTAGGATACTACTGTGAAAGAACGAAGATTGCCCTTGTCCCCCAGGGATATGGGGTGATTGAGATGGTTGAGTGCTGCAGGCCTAAAATATAGCCGATGGTCGAGTGCTGAAGACCTAAAATGTAGCCGATGGTCAAGTGCTGCAGACCTAAAATGTAGCCGGCTTTAGAATGTGTAGCATACACATTCCTTTCCTCGTTCTGTGGCATTGTTGGCAAGTATGACTTACTGGCTCCGGGGTCTGCAAAGATTAACAGTAATAATGAAAGCGAATGAAACATAACTGGTGTAAACACAAGAATTAGATAATTCCGGATATTCTCCTTCCTCTCATGTTTTCCTTTGTCCTTGGTATATGACTTCTCATCCAGTTATTACTTTCACTTTTACCTGCCTATAGTTAGTGATGTATGATTTTATTTGTTGGGTTGTACACTCACTCTTACTGTATATCTTTTAGATGAGAACGTATTGATGCCCGACAGGACAGAATAGGCCATAGAAGTGCGATAGACAGCTGATATTGCACGCAGGGCTCAGGACTGGGACTCAGCAGATTTTGTGTACAAAAAAGGAATTTTGTTCTACTTTTGTAAACTTTATAAGACATGTATGGTTGTGATTAATGATGTTTGGTATGGATGAATGATGGATCAGTTTTTGCTGTTTATTGTGATTTTTCTGCTTCCACAGGTCTTTCTCATCGTGGTTATGATCGAGATCCCTAGTAGGCATCCTTTCCAACCGGTATTATATTGGAGTTATGATGTCGATGCCACCTCGGTTGATGTGACGATTAGATCCTGTGTAGTGTGTTGAGTATTAAGACTCATAGTTTTGTGTTGGATTGTTGTAGATTGTTGTGTAGGGTTAATTTACAGGTGTTGATATTTTGGCAAACGCTCGATTTACAAATGGAACTCTGCCCAATTCTCTATAGAAATTAATAATTTTAATTAGGGATACTAGTCTATTATTATGTTTGACGGAGGTTATTTAAGGAAAATAATTCGATCCGTCACATTCACCTTCTTATTGTAATACCAGGGAACTCATTGCTGGTAGGCTGCCGTGCGCAGTCTTGCTACGTCTCGGGCTTCCTCAAGTAGGCCTAGGTTTTTTCGGAGTTTTTGTATATTATTCTGTTGATTGAAGCTCTCCACTCGAAGGCTGGGCAGCCCGATTTCTACTTGTACAACTGCCTCGACCCCATAACACTTGTTGAAGGGAGTTTCACGTATTGGCTCCCTTGGAGTTGTCCTGTATGACTTCAGCACTGATGGCAGCTCGTCGACCCATGAGTCTCCAACGTGCTATAGCTTTGTCCTCAGTTTGTGAAGTATTGTGTGGTTCGTGACCTCTGCTTGTCTATTGCACTGTGGGTACGCGACTAATATATTCACCAACCTTATTTTTAGGTTCATGTAGTACTTGGTGAACCTCTTCCCAGAGAATTGGGTCACATTATCAGTCACAATACATTCAAGGATCTCAAACCTGCACACGATGCTCTATCTAACAAAGTCTGTTGTGCTTTGCTAGGTTATGCAAGCTAATGGCGAGGCCTCAACCCATTAGTGAAGTAGTCGATTCCAATGATCAAAAATTTTCTCTGTCTAGATGTTGTTGGTAGTGGCCCAAGTATGTCCAGCCTCCATTGCGCAAATTGCCACGGTGATTGGGGAGCTCTGAGTTCTGTATGCGACTGGTGAGTGAGGTTGCCATGGACTTGGAAGTTTTTGCATTTCCGTACGAAGTCCATGATGTTGTACTTCATGTTTGGTCAGTAGTATCCTTATCTCATCAGTTTGAAAGTGAGGTTCTTGCCCTAATGTGGGACCCAAAAATTTCAAGGTGCACTTCTCTAAAGGCGTAGTCCGCCTCTTCCGGAGTAAGGCACCATAGATTGGAGGCAGAGAATCCTCGTCGATACAACCATCCGTCCATGATAGTGTACCACCCTGCCGTCTTTTACACCTTCTAGGCTTTCTTCGCATCTTCAAGCAATATCCTATTAGACAAGTACTTTACATAGGGGTCATCCAATTGTTGGTGTCAAATATCTATATCACATCTGGGTCGGAATCTTTCACGCTGGGTTTGCCGAGGAACTCATGCATTCCTGGGATATATTACTCTAGGTCTCCCAAGGCTGCTGATTTCACGAGCTGATCGGTTTTTCTGTTCTCATCTCGTGGGATGTGGACCATTTCTACCTTCTCAAAAGTTGAGACTAGTCCGTGGACCTTTGAGAGGTATTTGGATAGTTATGGGATGTTCACTTCAAATTTTCCTCGGACCTGGTTGACAACTAACTCAAAGTCACTGTACAAGTAGATCCTTGGCCTAGCACTCCTTTGCTAATCGTAGTCCCATAAGTAAAGCTTCATACTCCGTGGCGTTGTTGGTTCTTGGAAACCCGAGGACAATTGAATACTTTATCTCTGATCGCTCAAGCGTCCTCAGCACAAAGCCAACTCTACAACCATCCTTCATGGAAGAGCCGTCCACATGCATAGTCCAAACTGGTTGGTTGTGAGGTTCTTCTGCATCATAACTGTCTGAGTCCTCCCGAGTTGGTGTGGTTATTTCGAGGATAAAGTTTGCCAAGGCTTGGCCTTTTAAAGCCAGCCTCGGGCAAAACTCTATGTCGAATTCTCCTGATATTTTTTGTTTCTGCATAATCGCTCTCAAGGGTTGGTTGGTCAAGATTATCACTTTGTGTGCTTGAAAATATGGCCTCAGTTTCCGAGCAAAATATACGAGCGCCAGAGTCATTTTTTCTATGTGAGAGTACCTTATCTTAGTGTTAGCCAGGATTTTACGAATGTAATATATAGGCTGATGCCTATTGTGCTACTATCGAATCAAGGTTGAGTTCAAGGTTGTCTCAGACACAGTAAGGTACAAGCACAACTCCTCGACTGGGTTGGGAGAAATCAACAGAGGGAGGTTTGAGAGATACCCCTTGAGTCCTCAGAAGGCTTCTTCACAGTCAATCGTCCATTGGGAACTGTTAGTCTTCATCCCTCTTAGGGCCTTGAAAAATGGTAGGTACTTCTCGGTCGACTTGGCTAAGAACTGAGACAGTGCTGCTACCATCCCAATGAGCTTCTAGACCTCCTTCATGGTCCGAGGAAATTTAATGTCAAGGATGGCCTTAATCTTCTGAGGATTTTCTTTAATTCCTCGACGTGAAATAATGTAGCCGAAGAACTTTCCTGATTCACTCCGAATATACACTTGGTTTGGTTGAGTTTCATCTGG
Organism: Nepenthes alata; assembly: GCA_028571085.2. Classification (NCBI taxonomy): domain Eukaryota; kingdom Viridiplantae; phylum Streptophyta; class Magnoliopsida; order Caryophyllales; family Nepenthaceae; genus Nepenthes; species Nepenthes alata. Next base: position 8,468 of record JAOVVI020011090.1, read on the forward strand.
TGTGTCCTTAGGACATTGAAGGTCTTGTCCAGGTCTTGGATGTTGTGGTCGGTTATTCTACTTTTAACGAGCATGTCATCCACGTAGACCTCCACATTTCTTCCGATCTGGCTTTCAAATATTTTATTTACGAGTCTTTGATAAGTGGCACCAGTCTTCTTGAGGCCGAAGGATATAACTTGGTAACAGTACGTCCCTTGGTCCATCATGAACGATATGTGCTCCTCATCATCGGGTTTATCCTTATTTGATTGTAACCCGAGTATGCATCTATGAAGCTTAGGAATTTGTATCCGGACATCGAGTCTACTAATAAATTGACTCTCGACAACGGGAAGCTATCCTTTGGACATGCTTTATTGATGTTTGTGAAGTTCACGCATATCCTCCACTTCCCGTTATTCTTCTTAACCATCACAATATTGGACAGCCAGTCTAACTAATGCACCTCCCATATGAACTCGGCGTCCAGAAGCTTCTTTACCTCTTCCCGAATAGCCACCAGCTTTTCTACAGAACAATTTCTCTTCTTTTGCCTAACGGGCTTATGACTAGAATCTAGACCTAGTTTATAGACCATTACTCTAGTCGGTATCCCTGGCATGTCGTTCGGTGACCAGGCAAAGACATCCGAGTTTTTTCATAAGAAGCTGATGAGCTAATCTTGGAAAGATTGAGGTAGGGAGCTCCCAGTCTGGACGAATTTCTCAGGATCTCTGGGATCTAAGAGAACTCGATCGATTACTTCCCTAGACTTGGCCTGTTGCAATGTCGTTTCATCGCAAAAATCTAAATCTTCAATGGGCTGAGGAAGAGGCATTTGTGTGACTTTGGACGGATAGCATGTCTGTCTGACAGCTTAATCCCCGAGGACTTTTCCAATCTGATATGGTGTGGGGGAACTTCATCTTTATATGTAGGATTGAGGTTACAGCTCCGAAGGCAGCGAGACAAGGGCGTCCAAGAATAGCGTTGTAGACCAACGGGAGGTCCACTACCAAGCAGGAAAGGGTCTTGGTTGCTGTCCTCTGATAGATCCCTAATATGACTTCAAGTTGGATGACTCCTTCTACTGGCACTGGCTCATTGTCCAGTCCGTAAAGGGGTCCTTTGATAGCCATCATATGATTTCTCTACAGTCCTAATTTAAAAATGGCATCAAAGTAAAGTAAATTTCTGAAACTTTTATTATAATTGAACACTTGTTTTATCTGGTAGTCTAATACTCTATCAGAAATGAATGTAGTTACAACCAATGGGTCAGAATGAGGACATGTTACATGGACCATATCTTCATTACAAAAACTATTTCCTGCCGTGCCGCTGGATCCTCCTGGGTGCCTCTTCAGGCTAGGTGAGTCGATATCATGTTCATAACTCCTGCGGCCGGTCAATTCCTCAGATGGTTAGTCTCACCATTTCCTGCTATTCCGAAATCTTATCCAGGTTTTTGCAAAAAATGATTAAGGTAACCTCTCTTGATCAGCTCTTCGATCTCTCTCTTTAACATCTTACAGTCCTCGGTACCGTGACCCCCGTAGCGATGGTAGTGGCAGTATTTAGATTGGTCACCACCTTTGGGATTCTTTAGTGCTTTAGGCCACTTTAAGATTTTTTTATTATGAATCTGCATCAGGATATTGGTACATGAGTTGTTCAAGAGAGTCAGGTTTAAGGGCATGTATTCCCTATGAACGGTCTGTTCGGACTTCTACTGCTTCTTGGGCGCCCGAGAGCCTTGTCGGTCTTTTTGCTTTCTTTTTTTTCCACTGTCCTTGGGAGAAAACTCTCCACATGGATGAGCTTTTTTGCGTCGTTCTCTTCCTCGACCGCAATGTATGCTCTCGTTATGGTCTCGGCCTCCTTAAACGTCTGAGGGCCCTTGTGCACGAGGTGCTTGAAAAATCTTCCTCTCTCCAATGTGGACAGGATTGTGATCAGCTTGACTCTATCGGTCAGCTTTGGGATCTACCTAGCCTCGGTGATAAAGCGCTACAGAAAACTCTTCAGGCTCTCCCTGGCCCCTTGCTTCACACTTGCGAGGTGCCATGGTTGCTTCTCGATCCTCCGACAGGAAGCAAACTGGGAGAGGAAGGTCTCTACCAACTCATTGAATAAGTTGATGGAGTCTACAGGCATCTCGTAGAACCAAATCCACCCGTCACTGTTGAATGTCAAGGAGAAGCATTGGCATATAGTCATTTTATCTAAGCCTTGGAGGCTCAGATACTCACGGAAGTGATCCAAGTGGTCCATTGGATCAACGCTTCCATCGTATACGTCGAGATTTGGCATTTTGAACTTCAGGGGAAGCTGCCTTATGCTGATCTCCATTGTAAATGGAGATCTGCGAAGGTCAGCAGCTCCTCCCTCGTCGCCAAAACTTGGTGGCAAACCTTCTCGAGTTTCTCCTCCACTTGAGGTGGAGCCATCGTCTTCTTCTTGTTGAGGTAATTTTTCAACTCGCAGGAGTCCTGAGTAGCGTGCGGCTCTGCTTGGCTCCGGAGGGATCTCGTCACAAGGGGGCACCACCTTAACGGGGTGCTCTTATAAAGAGTGAGGATTTTCTCTCTCTAGACTCTCATCTTGAACTCGAGGACCCAAGCGACCTTGAGAGCGCGACGGGTCCTTGTTGCTCGAGGCAACTTGTGTCCCGAGGGCCTCGTGCTGACCAGTCTTCTTTGAGGAGTACTTCTTCCCCTTACC
>JAOVVI020011091.1:938-12787 GCA_028571085.2 Nepenthes alata
AAAATTCGGGACAAGGCATATTATTATCTTCCACTTCTAATATTCAAATTTGAGCTTTTTGAGATGCAGATTGAGCTTCTTGTCCAGACACTAGAAGATCCATCACCTGCTACTGCATTTTTATTGAGAATTCTCTTATTTCATGGAAGTGCAAAAAATAAGCAGTGGTCTCACGCTCTTCCGCGGAAGCAGAGTACTGATCCATGGCTACCACTTGTTGTGAACTCTCTTGGCTCCGTTATATCCTACTTAATCTGCGAGTACCACACTCTCACGCTATCAACCTCTACTGCGACAATCAAGCTGCTCTCCACATATCTGTCAATCCTGTTTTTTATGAACGTACCAAGCATATTGAGTTGGATTGTCATTTGTTTCGCGACAAGATTCAAGATGGGAGTATTCGCACTCACCACGTGACCACTCACAATCAACTTGCAGATGTGTTCACCAAAATATTACCATCACACCGTTTGAAGATTCTCTTATTCAAGTTGAGCATAATTAACATATATGCTCCACCTTGTAGGGGATATTAAGAAATACAGTATAATTAGAAAATATATTTGGAAATATATTTATGTATTTTTTTCTTTTTTTATTTTCTTTTCTCTTTTTCTTTTATTTCCTTTATTTCTCCTGCCTGTTTTGTATTATAAAGCAGGAGGATTTTGTATCTTTCACTGTATCAAATAATGAATTGAATCATTAAGTTACGCCCGTCTTCTCTCTTCTCACCTCGGCCACATATCTCTCTCTCTTCTCACCTCGGCCGCTTGTCACCGCCTTCCTCCTTGTTTTGATACTGAGATTTTCAGGCAAACAGAGTGACAGAACGAAGTAAACTTTTAATCAATTCCATCACAGCATACGAATTCGGGAGAGTTCCACTGCTCTAACTCTGAGACAATAATCAAAGGTTCATTGGTAAGCTCTGGAGAGTTCTTATCTTTAAACTTCTTGGGTGTGTTACGGATACTCATCTTGGAGGTTCTTGTAACCTATTTTCACATAATGGATTTGTTGTTGACTCTGCTCCAGTGGTTTTTTCCCTTCGGTTCCAGAAGGATTTCCACGTTAAATCTGGTGTATTCTCTCGGTTTCCATTTTTTATTGTCGGCTGTCCGTCCGAGTGCTGTCCCTCCGTCTGAGTACCTTGTCCTCTCGGACGTTGCACTCATGAGCATTCCGTTCGAGGTTGCCCCCAACATTTTTAATAAAAAAATCATTTTTAGCATTTTACTTTTTAAAATTTTCGTCATCCGCTTGTATTTTCTTATTCTCCTTTTTGAAGTTTTATTAAATGATGTTTTTATTCAATATAATTCTACCTTCAATACATGTCATAATACAATTTAAAATACAGTAAATTCCACATATTTTTAATAAAATTGAGTTGGTAATAAAAGAAAATTTCATAATAAAATAATAGCTAAATTTAAGACGATACAGTAAAATTTATTTTTAATAGTTTTCTTTATGAGGTGGCTGGGGTAAAATAAATTAGAAACTCTTTACACAGTAGAATTAAAAAAATATTTATTAATTATTCTTAAAATATTATTAGTAATATTACATTTTGTTTATCTATGCATAATAACATATTCACATATCAATAATAATTAAATAAATATTAAATTATTTCAAAATTTTTTTTAAAAATAACTAAAAACTCATCTCGAGCCAGATACAGGCAGAAATCTATTTAAATTCTTGAAACTCAGAATAAAAAATACCTGTCAAAGTAAAAAAAAAAAAACCCCTCATAATCAGACAAAAACTAATGCAAAAAAAAAAAAACAAAACAAACCTGTCAAAATTATTACTGGATCAAGTGGCCAAATTATAATCAGTATTATGTCAAAAGATTTTATTTAGAGGATTTTCAAGGTTTCATTTTTATTTAGCTGAAAATAAAATGTTAATGATTCTTTCATTTTATTAAAATCACAATAACATTTCAGGGTCAAACCTCCACTGCATATTATTTTTTTAATAATTGAAATTAATTATTATTTTTTTGATCCGTAAATATTAAATTTAACTTTAATTTATAAATAATATATTATGATATATCTAGATATATTATGTTAATTTTCCATGACAATTTTTACTTAGTCAAAATTAAAAACTCTATACCAAAATATAAATATACAAAATTTTTCTTATGTCTAAAAAATAAATCATCTTTGTCAAAATAAAAGCAAAGTTTTTTATTAAATTACTAACAAATAAAAGACATATATTAATATATATACAAAGATTTTAAGTTTTTAATATGGCATGCATAACTTTAAGATATAAGTTTTTAAAAGATTATGAACTAACAATTAAACTAATATACATTTAAGATATAATCATAAAAAGTAATTAAATATCATGTATTTGTATATTCTAATAAGAAATGCTTAAAAAGTAAACCAAGAAGTTTCTTGGATTTACTTAAAATCAATTTGGATTCACAATCTCTTTCTTCCTCTATTTTCTTCTCACTTTTTTTTCCACAAAAAATCTTAAAAAAATGAGCAAAAAATAATTAAAGTGCTTATTTATAATAGATTGGTACACATATATCAATCATACAGAGGTTAGGTACAAAGGTTTTTTTAAATCTGTACATGTGCCCAATGAATATGCCTCATGCGCCATTATTCTGGATTAAATACGAATGAGCACCTCTCATGTGGACTTCAATTATGATTATTATATCAAAAATACACCTATACACGGTTTAAACACACGTTAGGCGCTACTCAAACCTGCACTACTAGGATCCAATTTTTAATTTCTAATTTAAACATGAAATTAACCTCAATGATGCAGACATCTAATGCATTCGATTAGGGTTCATGTCTGGTATCAAAGTTCTATTAAAGTTAAATGAAAAAAATGGGTTTAAATATAGCTGTTGTATGTGAGCTAATATAATAATTAGTTGATTATAAAGATGTTGGAGACCCGAAAGATTATGGATCCGTCTTATGTAGTGGTTTAGCAATAGGGAGATATCCTTCACGTTTTAACATTATAGTGTTTTAAGAATGAAATTTTATTAAGGTGAAGATTGTAATACCTTTGATATTTTTAATTTTATTATTTTATATGAATAAATTTTATGATTGTTTTATAATAATTGTTTGATTATTTTTAGTAAAATTTAATAATAAAAAATATTTTGTGTTTTATTAATCATTTTGGGCCTATTGGGCCTGGAATATAGTGGTAGACTTAGAAATTATAATTATTTATTATTAGACTTTGTATATTTTATTAAATCAAAATTTAGGTCGGACTTAGGAATTATAACTGGGCCGATTTACTTGCATAATATTTTGAAAATTTGATTAATTAAAGGGCCGTTTCTTGGATAAATAGCTAATTTATCCATAAATTAAGAGAGTTTTAGGACAATAAGTTAGATACTCTAACTTTAGAAACCTAAATGTTGCTCGGATGATGGGGTATTTAAGGGCAAGGTTTTATTTTTAATTTATTCTAAGAAACAATATAAGTTATGAGGCTTGGTGAATTTTTATTAAGGATTTTGGCTGAATTTTAAATGTTTTCGGATGTTATTATTCTTGAATAACTATTAGAATGATTATATTTTTAATGAAGACATTAATAATTAAAACAAATTATAGACCTAATCTTATTTTAACTTTAAACTGAATATATATTTGAGTAAAATAATACAAATATTTTAATTCTTGGCCGGCCACTTCAAATAAATTCTGGAAGACATATTTCTGGATAAAACTGGAGAATATCTCGGCTAACTTAGGATCGAGCTTGAGGGGCAAATATTGTGTGACATCTTAAATTAGAAAAGTAATATTTAATCACTAAAATTATCGATTTTCTCCATGTTCTTTGCATTATTTAATCACTAAAGTGTTGTATTAATCTTGTATTAAATTAAGATGTAAATTATATAGAAAGTAAATTTCCATGTAATTGCGTGCCAAAAATGCTATGATGAATATTGAAATGTATTTATCTCACGTCTAACTAAGGTGGCAAATGATTTTCTGGCAAATCATTTTATATTATATTAATGTATTTATATTAAGAAAGTTACTATTTTTATACTATAGTATATGTAGTTTAATCTTTTATTAAAGAGAAATGATTTTGATTATTTGCAGTGTCAGTAATCGAGCGCCAAATATGTTATAATAAACACTAAATTTTGTCATCTCATATCTGGTTAATGTGACGAAAGATTTCTAAGCCAATTATTTATATATCTAATAAATGCATTTGTACCTTTGTAATTATTATTTATTTGCTATAAAATATATAGTTTAATATTATATTACTGAATCTCGATTTTAATTTTATGAAGTGATAGAAGTTCAATGACAAGAAGACTTTGTTAGTCACTGAATCTGATCCGTACTTTCTATTGGTTAGGATGACGATCCATATCCCGGCAAAAATCAAAATCAAAACCAAATTGGACATTAAATAGTATGCCATAAATAATATAATTAAATATAATCACAACAGTTATAGAAATTATTAAACTATCTCCATCTGATCTTAAAATAATATTATATTTATTTAATCAATAACTCACTATAAAAAAAATATCTAACTAAAAATCTCAATATATGCATTGCGAAAAAATTACATATGACTTCATAATTGCACACCAATCATAAGTTTAAACAATGGAATTTAAAATAAATCATATTTTCTACATTAAATCGAAAACAATTCACAATACTACAAATACATATTTAATGAAAAGCCTTTAATAGCCTCCTAATTAAATCCTATAAGAATTTACTGTCCATTAATCTGAAAAGATTTTATAAATATTTATAAATATAAGCTTAACACTTAACAAAATACATACACACATATATATATTATACAAGAAATGAATATGTGAGTAAAACCAATAAAAGGATAGAAAAATCACAAATTAGATGTAAAATTTGGGTGTCCAATTTTCATTAAACTTGCTCCAAACCATAAATTTGTACAATTTGTTCAATATGTATAAATATTTAAAATATGTCAAATGTACTAAAAATATAAGATGACTAAATCATGTAAATATGTATTGAAAAACACGAAAACTGAAGGATTATTTTGAAAACATGTAAAATCTCAAAACTAAGGGTCAGTAACTCATACACTAGCTAATCTAGAGGTAATTTTGAAGAACAAGTTACACATATTTGCGATATCATTAAATTCATACATTACTATTCAAAACTTATAAATGAGTTATTTATGATATTTTATCAATGGGGTCGAACGTTAATTTTTTTTTATTCGTGAATTATAGGTGTATTCTTTAGAAGCGTATAGTACATTAGGATATATTCAAATATAATTTATTTATAATGTAATGGTTTTTATTTTGTCAATTGGAGAACGCTACATTATATATCATATATTTAAAATATTTTCAAATCATGAAAAAAGAAAGATTTTTGTTTTCATTGAATAAAGTAAAATTTTGGTTAAACATTTATATAAAATTACAGTGTAAGGTCAAATATAAAAAAAATTCATAATTTTATTTACCATATCACCAATATGAACATATGCTTTTAAAAATTTTTACATGTTTGGTAAAAATAAGTGAAATATTTAAATATTCAATAAAAATAAATAAAAATTTTAAATATTTGGTAAAGTAAATATACATACAGTAATATTCAAAAAGGGGTAAAAAGAGTTACATGCATGTAAATTAAAACAGGAATTGAAAGGAAAATTAAAAGATTCTAACAATAAACCAAAGAATTAATTTAGGTATACTTACTTTAATTAAAAAATTTATCAAATTTGACACAAAAAAATTTTTGAAATTATTTTCTTTTACCTCATCTCTTTTCTTCTTTATCTTCTTTTGTTCTCTTTCTTACTTACTCTTTTCTTTATCACATAAAAGATTGAAATTAGGTGAAGGGGATTATATATATCTAAATCAATGTATGAGTATCGACAAGGCATACATTAGACATAATGCCAAAGCACATGCATGCATGAGCTCTACTCATGCGCACCTCAAATGCAAAATATTCTGTACAAACATGCACAAGCTCCTCTTAGGTGTAGAGATTCGGCCTGAAACTTGTATGAGCATGCCACTAGTGCCTATTAGATGTTAAATCTGATTCTTTAAGCACTTGATTTTTATTTTCAAAATTTTTATTATAAAATTATTTTTTACATTAGCTAAATATATAAAAATTATGATATCATACATATAAATTAAAAAATTGCTTGTTCTAGTATTCATGATAGTAACTTTGTCTTTATTATTCTTTGACATACTAATTTTAATATTATATTGACATAATATAATTTCGATCATCCAAAGATGTAGAAATTGATGGGTAAACAAGCAATGCTGAGCACCAAAATCTGGACCTTGTACATATGGTTGTAGCTTGCTGCCAAGTAATGTTTGCTTCTGGTGGCGAAGTTTAGGGAGAAATTTTTAATTATATTATTTGTTATAATTTAGATTAATTTATTTTTATTATGGATAATGCATGGATAATATCTGGCATATTTTATTTTCTTGGTCAAACCCTATTATAATCAGTTGAGATGATTTAGATAAAATTAAAAATTCATGAGTTTTGTTCAGAAACACAATAAAATAGGATACACTTTTATGACCTTAAAAGTGATATTAGTGAACCTGTGAATCAAGTAAAGGACGGGTAGAATTTTAAGAGTCAGTGGAATATTTAATTTATTTTTAGCTTTTTTCTTATTTTTTGGTGATTATTCCTTATATTATGTTAGACCACGTGCGTGGTCTTTTTGTCATCTATTATTACGGTAAAAAAAATTAGACGAAAATATTACGATCTTAAAAGATATAAAACTTACGGAGTTTTAGTGTGATCTATAATTGTCTGATATTAATTTTTATATCCCAAGAGATTGAGATCTATATTTTTAGAAAGATATTTATAGTCATATAAATATCTGGTAATATATTAATGGATATCGTATCGAGAGGTATTAAATTTGACATATGGTCAAGATAGAGTATTCAATACGCTAATTGGGTATTGACCTTGATGGGACTACGGGAATATAAGTATAACATATTTTAGGTTTACCCTGAGAGAGTAATAAGAATATTGATTGTATGATTTGATTTCGATATTTGTATGTTACGGGTGGTAAGATATTATGAGACAACAAAGTTGGTCATTTACCAAATTTGTGAGTATCAATACCTTGTGGATGCTACTTAATTATTGGTGGCGGTCGCATAGTCATTAGTTCACAATAGTATAATAAGATTCGAGGAGATTATTGTAATTTCTCATATAATTATAACATTTATAGAAATAGATTTGATTGATCCTATATCGTTGTCAATATTTGGATTAATTGGAATCCTGATTACATTCTCGATATTAGTTGTCATTGTAACTTTTAAGTTATAGTGATAATATGATATTAAGTTTTGGATAATTGATAGTTTACTGCATGTTATTACTTTTGTTATATTGATATTATTACCTAAGACGCTTTGTTGTATTATGATATTATTAATTATATCACTTTTTAAACGTTTAGTTGACCTTTGTATTTTTTTGGCTTTAAATTATTACTGGGCAGATAGAGTTAATCGATGATTGAGTTTCATTATGTTACCTACATGATAAGGATCTCTAAGCTTAGATATTTTATATTAGAGTTGAAGATTATTCACTTTACTAGACATTATTAGTTTTTAAGAGATTATTCTTAGTGATTATGTTTCTATTATCAATGATTATCTATGATAGATTTTATTATTTTATTATTATTTCTGTAAAAAGTATTTATAATTATTGTTGATAGTTTATTTATGAGGTTATTTATTATGATAATCCATAAGATTTTTGGAAGTCAGTGTGTCAGTTCAAGTCTACGACCTTTGACTAGGTTTGAATTGCTACACTACATATGTTGAAGCCATAAACTTTGTACGGTCTCTTTCAAGAGTGGAGGCATAGCAAAGGCATCCAAAGACTTTTAAATGTGAGTATAAAGGTTGCCTGGAATGAATCGAGCCGTAGAGTGATTTATCATGTAGATTTGAATTGAGTAACCTATTGGTAAGGTATGCAATTGGCCCAAAAGTTAAGTGGAGTCTGGCTTGGAAATGTAGTGCTCTAGCAACACTAGGAATGTGTAGGTGTTTTCATTCAACTATTTTATTCTGTTGTGGAGTATCCACTCAAGTAAGTTGATGTATAATTCCTTTGAAAGCATTAAATTTTTGGAGGGCAAACTCTGATCCATTATCAGATCTAATGCATTTGATCCCAGAGTCGAATTGATTCTCAATTTGATTACAGAAGGTGGGAACAAGAAAGCTGACTTGAGATTTAGGTTGCATCAAATACAGAAGGTGCTAAAGCCATCAAATATTGTGAGGAAATTTCTGTAATCTCTGAGACAGTAGAGAAGGGCCCCAGATATCACAATGCACAAGTTGAAAAGCACAAATAGAGATGCTGCCACTGAACGCAAATGGTAAGCAGTGATGCTTTGCTGAAGGCAAACAGTATAATGCCTGTTCTGAGATTGAGAAACAACACTTGGTACAGACTTATGTATAGTTTCAATCCTAGAGGCAAACAAATGTCCCAACTATCAATATTGTCTTGCAACAGGGAAGAAATATGAGTGAAGGACAAGGCTTATGTAAAGGTGGAGACCAGCGCTGAAGATCAATTGCAACTTGAATATCATATTACTGGAGATAGTAAAGGCTATCCTTACGCATCCCCAATCCAATCGTCTTCCATGTGTGCGAGTCCTGAGTGAAACACAGGTTATTACCAAATCTAAAAATATATTAGAATATTGTATTTTAGTTAAGTTGTAATTTTTATATTGGGATATTTGTTTCAGTGTATTTTAGGTTAGTGTATATTTTTGTTTTTGGTTATTTTTCTTTGTCCAACGGTGTATTTATACGGCCTTTTGTCTCTTCGCTTGCCGTACAAAATAAGCTCCAAATTCATTTAATAAAATGTCAGCCTTCTTCTTTTTCCAAGAGAGCACTTGAGTGCTCTGCCGTTTGCCCACTTCATCTTCATCTTCTTCTGCTTCTCTTCAATCTTGCGATCTTACGTGGTATCAGAGACAGGTTAATGGCCCATTCTTTCAACCCGACCGCTTCCGATAACCCATCTAGCCTCAACGCCTCTAGCGATGACCAACCAGATCCGGCTTTTACCCAACCATTACTGCGTTTTCAAAATTTTTCAGATCCATGCAATCCGTTTCGTTTGGAGGCCGGCGACAGTCCAGCCGTTGTCTTAGTCACCGATCTACTCACGGTCGACAACTATTCGACCTGGTCTCGCACCATGCGTCGAGCGTTACGGGCCAAGAACAAACTCCCTTTCGTCGACGGCACTGTTCCCAAACCCACCGATTTCACCGATCCCCTTTTTGAAGCTTGGGAACGTTGCAACGACATGGTTGTCTCTTGGATCCAGAACGCGATTAGACCTTCCATTAGGTCTAGCGTTGTGTTTGTCGATGATGCTGCTGAGATCTGGAAAGAATTACGTGACCGATTCACCCAACAAAACGGGCCACACATCTTTAAATTGAAGAAGTCTTTGGTGTGCCTTTTACAGGAGCACGATTCGATAAGTCTGTATTATGAAAAGTTGAAGACAATCTGGGACGAGCTTCTTATCTACGATCCGCTCCCAGATTGTCACTGTGGTAACATCAAAGTGGTCACTGAGCGATATCAAAGGGATTGTGTTATGTAGTTCCTTATGGGTCTCAATGATTCTTAGACAAACGTGAGAGACCAAATTATGTTGATATATCCTCTCCCCTCTGTCAACAAAGTTTTTTCGATTGTTCAACAGCAAGAACGGCAACATTCGATGTTGTCTGCTGGCCATCCCTCCGAAACTGTTACCTTGTTCACAAAATGGTTCATTAACAATTCTGGTAAGATTTCTCAGACGACAAAGAGGGATCGTCCCTTTTGTTCTCACTATCGTGTTCCGGGGCACTCTTCGCAACAGTGTTTTAAAATTGAGAATGCAGAAATTCTCATCTGTGTCCACTGTAATAAACCTGGCCACGTTATTGAAAAATGCTATCTGCTCCATGGCTTACCTCCCGGTCGTAGACCGAATGGCAAACCTGGAGCCACAGCCCTCTTGGCTAAGAAACCGAACCATATGAATATCTATGCCAGTGAGACCCATGCGGACGACAAAGTCGAATTAACCAGAATACAGTTCCAGCAACTGATGAATCTGATTCATCCTAAAGACCCTGTACTGCCTTCTCAAACGACGAAAAACAATTTCCCGAATTTTGATCCCACGGGTGACCAACCGAAGGCAGCAAATATGGCTGGTAATATTTTCAGCTCTTTACCTCCTTCTTGCAATAGGAGGAACACTTGGATCCTTGACACAGGAGCCACTGATCACATGATATGTGATCCTTCTCTGTATTTTGCCAAGGAGACAATCGTCTCCTGTTCTGTGAGACTCCCGGATGGGAGTAAAGCCCCTGTCTTCAGTACAGGGACCGTAAAACTGACCGACCAAATTGTTTTGCAAAACGTTTTATGTGTTCCCTCTTTTACCTTTAATTTGATATCTGTGAAGCGCTTCGCTAATGATCTTGGCTGTTGTTTGTTCTTCTTTGGTAAATTTTGCTTAATTCAGGACCTTTCCTCCTGGAGAACGATTGGGATGGGTGAAGAGAAAAATAGTTTATATTATCTCACGAACACTAAAGTTGATCCTAATTTTTTGCAAAGCCTTCTCTCAAAATTTCGCAGGGAGCGCTCGGCTAATGCTGCTGCTTTGCCTTCTGATCTATGGCATTCTCGTTTAGGTCATGTTTCGTATTCTAGGATAAAATTAATAAGTGGCCCACTTGTAAAAGGAACAATGCATTCTATTAGTAATGATCCTTGTTCAATTTGCCACATGGCCAAGCAGCGTCGTCTTCCCTTTTTTCCCAGTACACATAAGTCACACACCTTATTTGACGTGGTGCATTGTGACTTATGGAGACCATGTTCCGAAGAATATTATGATGGATATAAAAACTTCCCGACCATTGTTGATGATTTCTCGAGGAGTACCTGGATCTACCTTCTAAAACAAAAATCATATACAAAATTGTGCCTGGAAGCCTTTTATAATCTGGTTGCCGCACAATTCCATGTCAAAATTAAAGTAATCCGTAGTGATAATGAAACTGAATTTAAATTGGGGGATTTTTACAGAAATAGAGGTGTCATCCACCAACGCACTTGTGTGGAAACACCACAGCAAAACGGTATTGTTGAACGCAAACACCAACATTTATTAAATGTCGCTAAAGCCATTAGATTCTAATCAGGACTTCCTCTAAAATTCTGGAGTGATTGTATCCTGACTGCTGTCCACATCATCAACAGAATACCCACTCCTTTACTTGAAAATAAGACTCCATACGAAATCATATTTGGAGTTAAACCCAATTACGATAATCTTTAGGTTTTTGGCTGTTTGTGCTTTGCATCCACCCTTTCTCAAGGGTGGAAAAAATTTAATTCCAAACGTCAAAATTGTCTCTTTTTGGGATACCCTTTTGGAGTCAAAGGATATAAATTACTTGATTTACATAGTCGTGACATCTTTTATTCCAGGGATGTCATTTTTCATGGAAATATGTTCCCATATAAAAGGAACTGTGCCGAATCTATCCCCAACAATCAATTAAATACTATACCTCCTGTTGTGACAAATATGAATCCATTTGTCACCCAACAATTACCTCCTGTCAACAACCTAGACTTGCATCCTGTTCTGGACGAAAACACGCCAATC
>JAOVVI020011092.1:0-12787 GCA_028571085.2 Nepenthes alata
CATCTGTGTAAGAACTCTTCCTTCCATTCTAGATCCAAGCACATTGATACCAGATATCATTGGGTGCGAGAGGTGCTAGAAGAAGGATTACTGTCGATAGACAAGGTGAGCACGGAAGAGAACAGGGCAGATATGATGATAAAGATTCTACCGAAAGGGAAGAATGATACATGCTGTAAGATGGTCAAGCTAACAGAGTTACCTTCTTCACGATCGAGAGGAAAAGTTTGTTAGAAATCTCTCACGTGAAGAAATTTTGGTCAATGGACGGTCAACATAGTTGATCGTCTGAAGATCAAGTTGACCGCCAGGACGGTCAATGGATGGTCAACGATGGTCAATATAGTTGACCGTCTGAAGACTCAAGTTCTCCGCGCACTGCTGAGTTAACTGCCTACTGAGGGTTTACACAGGAAGGCGGTCAACTATGTGTTGACCATCTCTTTAATGCAACTCAGATTACTTGCCATGTCTGAAAGGGTGAAGGTTGATCTGCTAGTTTAGGTAATCTTAAAAATTAAATGACAGCTGATCTGTCCTCTGTTACTGCAGACATGCGCCACCTACTATTGAGTTGACACATGCTTCTTAGAAATCATGCACCAACCATAGAGCAGGACACGGTGGTCCTGCTGCTGCTGCGGCTACTGCTGCTGGAGCCTTAGTATATGTTCTTGTACGTATATATATATATGTAGGCTGGTTAGGGGTGTAGTGTGGGAAAAAAAAGCAGAGTGGAAGTGTTGTAAAAGCCAAGGTAAAAATTGAGAGCAGTGTGAGTAGAAAACATAGGAGAGGAAGAAGGCTCAACAAAAAAGAGTGTGTGTATATTTCTGCCTCATTATTTTGTAAACTCTAACTCATACATATTATATTTTTATGGACTCAACGACCCGTAATTTTTCTCTTGATTCATAAGAATTTTTCACGTAAAATTTGGTGTGTCATTGTTCTTGATTCATTCTCTTTTTCTTCGATCTATTGTGCCTGGATTGTAGTTCGCCCTCTTTTCGGCCAACAAAGATCAACTATATTCCAAGCATGAATGTAGTGAAGAGTATCAATTTTTTTAGATATAGTTGGTTACTAGAGATGGTTAGAGCATACTTTAGGATAGCAACATCGTTCATAAAGAGTAGTAGGAGTAGAGAAATAATAATAATAATGAAGATGGGTATGAGAAGCTCATACGTGACTGGAACGACAAATATCTTGAATGGAGGGAGACTCTTAGGGTAGGGTTATGATGATAGGATTAGCAGATGATCTAGACTCCTAAGGAGTTGTTGAACTAACATGATCTGCATCAAATGAAAACTCTAGGAAGAGATTTATGGTTAGATGAAGAGTAAGATGAAGTGTTAGAAGGAAATCGGGAGTCATTAGTAAAAATTTTATATTTCTAGAACTAAAAATTCTTGAAAATAAAAAGACAGTTTGTTAAATGATTATAAACTAATAGCCATATATATTCAATACCATAATAATGAAAGTAGCATTAAAGAGAGTAAGGTTCAAATTTGATATACTTATGAGGAGGTAGTATGATAAAACAAGTACAATTGAAAACTTTGAAAAGAAAGTAATCCAGTACCTTATGGCGGGGACACTTATATAGAAATTGGTTCAAAATGGTAAGAGATGAAAACCGATTAATAGTGTAGCAGGTAGTAGTGGTAACTTCTCTCCAAAAAAAGATTAACAAAGAGAAGTAGAGAGGAGGATAGTACGAACAATGCTACAAATGTTACGCTACATACGTTCAATGTGACTACTTTGCTGAAAAGTATAAGGATATAATCGATGAGATACAGGGTCAATTTGTTAACATTCGTCGACAAAGTAGTGGTATATTTCATATTATTATCAGAATAGAAGACTTTGATTACGTGATTTATTTGAGTTTTCATCATCTATTTAATCTTATAAAAAGTATTAAGTGGCTCAAATTGGTATGTCCGAGATGAATCCATGTAAAATAAGGACAATCATTGATAGAAAATAAAATAGCAAAATTTTCCCTTAGTAGGAGCAGGGATGGGACACTAAATATTAGAATGGACTACATCAAAAGGTGCAAAAGCTAAATATTAAAAGATAAGATTATTTGTTTGCCAAAATGACAATACACACAATTAAAAGAGTTAAAGTAACAATTTCAAAGTAGCCATTAGAGATTAAGGATTGAATATGGGGTAAAGATCACATTATTTTTGACCTTGTCTACCACAATATTTTTGAGAAAATATTAAGCTAAGATCACATTAAATCACGTGACCAACAGATACAAGATTTAAACATAAGATTAAAACATAATAAGTATTCAAATATAAAAGGTGGAGGTTGATACATTGCCAATGCAATAGACAAACATATGAAAGCCATCTACCGTATAAATAAGAGGGTAGAAGTTGAAGAGATCTTATGAGATAGTAAGGAAGAATTAAAGGTCATGTGATTTTAGTAGATGGAGCTGATAACTAGAAAAAAGATATAATTAAAGAGATGGCTAGTGCATTAGAAGTATAGGACATATTCTAGTTGACAATTGCTCAAGATCAACTATAGTAAGACATGAGTGTATAGAGGACAGGTTGAAATTTGCAAAAACAGTGATGATGGTAGTTGTAAGCTTATGGAAGATGCTTGTCTTTCACTTTTGGGCGTCCTAACATCATTTGCCTTTTTCTTAAAACAATCAAGAATGTGATATCCCTTTAATTTATAATGATGACATTTTCTAATGAGGCGATGAGAAATAAAGGAAGTAGAAGCAAGTAGAAGCCATGATTAGAACATACGAGTTAACCGATGTAGTAGAGATGATGACATTAGTGGATTGAACACTATGCAATTTATATTAGTTTCCTCACAAATAAGTTTTGTGAGAGTAACATCAAATATAGGTATGAGAGAACTATGGAGTATAGAAGCTTTAGTTTGCTTAAAGTCATCACGGATGTTTATCAAAAAATGAATTAACTAATGGCAAAATCAGTGGTCCGCAAAGAGTTTAGTAGACCGATCATCTTAAAATGTCAAATATTTCTAGGAAAGCTTATCCAAATGGTAATAGCTTGAGAATAAAACTTAACAATTATCTAGCGAAGCTTTTGGCATATATGATAGAGTTTAGATTCTAATTAAAACTCGAGAGAAGTATCACTAGAGCAACTATATCAATTGGTAAGAAATCCAACGAAAGTTTAGCATTCCAAAATGTAGAGAGTAGACTCTCAATTGTAGGCACAAATGTGTTAATAAACCAAAAAAGAATCTTATAGTGAGTTACTACTCATTCCTCCAAGTGTTTATTGAACTCTTCTAGTGCTTCCCTATTTGTTTGTATGGGCTTTTAATTTTTTTTAATGACAAATCGTCATATCCTATGACCAGTTAGAAAAATAGACATTTGTTGTGATGCATCTCTAGATTTGAATTACCGAATGAATTAGGGAGTCGCCTAATTCGAGTGTTCAATTGGAGTGGGCTTAGTCTTTGAAAATAAAACTTTAAACTTAAATTCTACACACCACAACTAACAAATAAGATATTAAAGGAATACGATATTTGCTCATCGACATATCTTCTGGCGCTTAAATCAATAATATTTTTTAGTTAAACAGCAAGATAGGAGGATGAAGACGGATGTGTAGATGCAGGAGTGTTTGGGGATTAAATATATAATGGAGGATTAGGCTCCATTTGGTGCGCTTGAATAAGTAAGAGACTTTGAGAGGATGCACTCATAAATGGAGTACTTAAAGAGAGAGATGCACTCATCGGAGAGTGGCTATTTACTTGTCTAGGCATTTTTTTGCTTTTAGATAGAGGTTGATCAGTCTCGTTTTCTATGGGGAAGGGGATATTTATAAAGGGAATGCTGGTTTAGCCACCTCTGGGCGTTTTGACTCTACAAGTTAGTAGAGTAGTGCTCATGCAGCTGCTGTCTACAGTTAGTGTACCTGTTGATCGTGCTTGGGTAGCTATCGCTTACAATCATCCGTTGAGCTATAAAGATTATTAACTGCTAAGTTGGTGCTATAATTATAGGGGCAGCCCATTAGTTGACCCTAAGTTTTCATTTGTTATTGATGGTTTTGAGTCGAACCATTTGGGCCACCCGTAGTGCCTTCTGGACCTTGGGACATGAGGAACTTTTGGTGGGTTGTCGCTATATGAGATTTCCTTCCTTCTGTGGATTGAGTTTTGGGCTGACTCATAGATCACCGTACCTATCACTAGCCTCCCATACCGAAAAGTTTGAATTTTTAATTCCCAACAAGTTCACGATGGGACGCTGGTAGCAGAATTTCATGCGCTCTTCTTCCTTAAATGTCCTGCAAATTTTTACTTTGTTTGATAGGATTTGATTCGATCCTCTACTAAGTACTGGGATGTGTGATCTTCTTGAATTAATGTTCGCTGATTCTCCCTCTCAGTTATAAATGGAGATACTCTCTATACGTTACATCATGAAACATCACTCATCTGCTAAGGAGAGAGGATGTTTGGAGCCAGCATGGAGTTTTCGCAGCCACAAGTTGAGATTAAAGAGAGTTCTCTAGTATTTGAAGCTAACGTTTAGGGATGTGCTTGAAGTCTGGTTCGGTTGTCCTCTTTTATATGGAAATCCGCCTTAGTTTTCTTCTTTCATGCCCAACCCAAAACTGGATCTTCGTCGTATTAAGAAAAATCTTGGGTTTTGGGGGGCGGTTTCATCTTCTCCCAGCCAGTGTTTATCGATTCTTCCTATGAGAGGTTAGAGGATGGCCGTCTCGATCTCTGGTTGGGAGAACTTCATTTCTTCCCACCCATTTCAAAAGCTCTACTCCTTTGCAACTCTGCTCTCGGTTCTAGTAGGAGAGGGGACACTGGTATGGTTTTTTAAAGAACTGATCCCTGATCTTGCTGGGAGGCCCCTTCTACCCTTTCCTGCCTGAAGTGAGAAGCTCTCGGAGCACTGCCGCCATCTCCGGGGGCAAGTGCTTCTCTTCTTTATGTGCTTATCTCGAAGATCAGTTGGACCACTATAGTAAGGTCATCGCTGCACATATTTTTACTTCCTTCTAAGTTATACATTTACTGTTATAAGTTTGAGGTATTTTGTAAAAGGAATTAATAAATGAAACTTTTCAAGTATTTTTGTCTTTATTGTATGGCTCAAGTATTCTTGCATGGTTTGGATAGTTGAAGCACTTGAATGCTATTTTTTATCGTGTAACTTTTGACGATCTGATAATTTAGACAACTGATAACCCGGTCTTTTGACGACAATCCAACTGATAATAATTTATCCCGAATGATTAGTTAGGATGTAAATTACCTGAATTTGTCTCGAGCTTACCAGGGTCGTACATCGCTAGTTTGTCGTCTTGGAAAGTGAAGTGTTAGTGTATCATAACTCACGCTGCACTGCTGACTTGTTTATCTAGATATCAGAGCTGTCAGGGAGGTGAAGTGTCAGACCATCATTACTGGTGTAGTGAGACTAATGCACCATAGCACTCTACGGTGCGGGTATGTGTTGCGGCCATTATAGAGATGTGCCTCTATAGTACCCGTGAACGTCATTGCTGAGCCAAGGTTTTGGCTATTTAAACTATAGCCGTCTGCTTCTTCTGCACTTCTTTATTTTCTAAATTGCTCTACTCTAATTTGCTCTTCTTCCTCTCTTGTTTCCATGGCTTCTCAAACTTCACCCTAGGGCGTCACCGTGATCCAGTCTACTCTTATGGGCAAGGAAATGGATGCTCTATATGATACATATAGTATTCCTCTTGCCATTCCGTTAATGGTGCCCTTGGATAAAGATAGGGCTTGTTCTCCTCAGCTTGGATTTATCACCATCTACAAGGCTCATTTGAAAGCAGGCTTTCGTCTTTATATGAGATCTTGGTGGTCTTAGAGATTCCTGTGACTCGCATCCATCGTATGCTATGCGATATCTAGTTTCTTTGTGTGTTTTCTTCTGTTCCAAGAATCTCCTCCTGGATGCCTGAGCCTTGAAGGTAATCTTCCAGTTTAACTAGGATGCGCACTGGATTTCCTTCACCCCCTGCGAGGGTTTCCAGATAAGTGGGGGCAAGTCAAATTTAGTGAAGGGTTGGAAGGATAGTTTATTTAGTATGACGGTTCCTTTCGGCCAGACTCTTTTCAACAATTGGGGTAGAGTCAATGGCGCATACTCCGAAGATGTCCTTAAGAGAGAGTGTCAAATGGCTCGGCCTCTAACAAGGCTCATTGAGGAAAATGTTGCCATTTTGCACTGTGCAGACCTTTGGCTCACCCAAAAGGCACTTGCTAAAGTTCAATGGGAGGTTGGGATTGAAGGGGATGATGTCACCGCCATGCTGTTCCATCGACCCAAGAGAAAGCCAAGAGATGTGTTTATTCAGGATTCTCCTGAGTGGATAGCTGGCAGGACGGTCACTCCCTTGCCCACCTATTCTAGGGTAATGAGCCCCCTATTAATTTTGCGTGCAGGTCGGGTGAACCTATCAACACCCCAAGTGTAGCCGAGTATGGGGTCCTGATCTTGGTCCCTTTGTTGCTTGAATCATCAGTCTTCACACCTTCTGCCACTTTTGTTAAGGAAGGTGCTAACAATGATTAGGTAGCTAGAGAAATAACTAGAAATAATGCGAAGGCTGAGGTTACTAAGAAGGTGTCTCATCTAGAGGCTTTGACACCTGAACTTTCGAGGGCTTCGGGAGTGTCTCCTTCTCCTCAGGGCTTTGAGGTTCCGCTATACTACCATACCTACCTCTGTTGTATTTGCCGCCTCCGTTTGAACTTGGACTCGGGGGTTCTCCCGATCCATCTTCTCAGGAAGGCTTGTCCCATCAAGCGTTCCATCTCTTCTTGGGGTATTTCTTCATAGTGTTTTTCATCCGGTGATTATACTTTTCATTGTTGCACCTGACTGATTGTTCCATTTTGCTTGACAGCCACAACAACCATAGGAAGTACTTTGCGTGATGGTGGAGACTTTGTATTAGCAAGATATTGAGATCTCTCGCCTCTCCTAGATGTACGTGGACCTTACTGTGCTCAGAGAGATGGAGGGCCAAGTGAACACTGCCATTACTGAGGCTCTTTAGAATCAAGAATGGGCTACCCACTCTAATTAGGAGCTTTTTGAGTCTCAAGGGAGATCCCAAGAGTTCTCAGAGGAGAACTCTCAGGCTCTAGATCATATTTCTTTGCTCGAGGATAAGCACTAGGAGGTTGAGCAACAACTCATTGATCTCTGAAGTAAGTGCGCTCGACTCGAAGGAGAGCAAAGGACTCGCCTTCCCCCAGAAGAAGTTGGTCATGCGTTGGATGACAAATTTTGGGATGGAATTTTTCACTGTAGATGAATCTTTTCTTTGGCTTCTCTGGACTTTCTTGCTAGCTTCCTAGATCTAAGAAACGCTGGATCTCTTTTCCAATCAAATTTAGTTGACTTCTTGGAGATAAGACAGTAGCCTTTACCATGTTCAACGGGGAGCTCCCAGCCCTAGGATTGTCGTCCGTTCAAGTCGTAGGCATAGGCAGTATCTTGTATCTCTGGATGGAATCTTCATGTTGTACATGTATATGTTGATCCTTCAATGAATTAGCTAGATTGCTTAGATCATTGTCGCTGATACTTTTTCATTTGTGCTGGCTTGTTTTGCTCAATACTTATTATGTTTGCTGATTAAGAGTTGTTGTAGTTGTCACCGGGTTTACTTAGATGTCTTTATTCGTTTGTGCTCTTTCCTGTGAAAGGATGTTGTAGCACTGAGAAAGCCTCTTGGTAGCTAACTAAGTTTGGTTGCCGTAGTCACCAGGTTTTGACGAAGTCTAGATTGTCATCCACACTTAATTGATAGTACTGGTCCCTGTTAGAGGGAGTTGTCACACTTGTGCGTTGGGTGCTAGTTCGTAGATTATTGTCAACTGATGGTGCTTATTTCTATGAGAGGATGTCATCACACGCATGATAAAAAAAACTCCTAAGGTTTTATTTTATTTTAGCCGCTTTAAAAAGGGGGATAGACTTCTGTCTTGAAGCACCCAAGCCATTGCCTTTAACCTTGTCCAGGTCGCTCGGTTCATAGGATCGAGGTTCAGAGTTCTACCTCATTGAGCTGCTTGGTTTGTAAGATTGAGGTTTTGACCTTGTTTTAATAGGTCGGTTTATAGGTGAAGAATTTCACCTGATTTATGGGTAGTCTAAGCCATTAAATTTATGCAATCACACAAGCACTTAGATGAGCAACAAATGGAATAAAGGAATGACCATTTTATTAATTAAAACATGACTACATCACACAAGAAGTTGGTATGACATGTGCGAAGTGTACCTGTGTCCGGCAAGGATTCATTGATATTACTTCTTGAGGTGGATAGTGTTCTATTTCCTTGGAACCAGTTTTTTGTTTTACTTATATAACTTGTACGCCCCATTACGGAGGATCACTGAGATTAAGAACATTCTCTCCCAAGTGGTAGATAACCTGTTCCTGTTGGCTGTTTTGCCGGTTGCCTCTATCCTTCATAAAATTAGGTTCCTCACCTTAAATTGGCATGCTTTCACATTTTTGTTATAGTACTGAGTAATGTGTTACTCATAGGCCGTCGTACGTAGCCTTGTCGCTTCTCGAGCCTTTTCGAGCAAGTCGAGATATTCTCTGAGTTATTCGGAGTAGCTTAGTGGGTTGAAACTTTTGACTCGGAGGTTGGGTAAGCTGATTTTTATCAGGATGACCACTTCAATCCTTCAGTATTAATTGAATGGTGTCTTTCATGTCTGCTCTCTAGGTGTCATCCTGTAGGATCACAACAAGGAAAGTAGTTCGTCCGCCTAGTAGCCCCCTGTAATATCCCAGATTTTTATTCGGATTAATTTAATATTAATTATAATTTTGGATAAATTGGACGTGATAAAATTAATTAAATATTAAAAAATTTTAGGAGGATATTTGGATCGGTTGGGTTGGTGCCCGGGGTGCGCCCGTATTGTCCAAATATTTATTTAGATTTTGGAATGAAAGAAAATAAAAATATAATAATAATAATATATTATTATTATTATTAAAAAAAGAAAAAAAAATGCAGAGAAGGAGAAAAGATCGAGGGAGAGGGAGAAAGTGGAGAGAGAGAGGGTTAGGGTTTCGGGTGGTGGAGGAGAAAGAAGAGAAGGAGAAGCGGGTGGAAGGCGGCCGTTCGACGACAACTGGTAACGACAACGGCGATGACGATGAGCGGTGAGGACGGCACTATACCGGTGGTTGTCGGTGGCTAGAAGCTTGGCTGGTGGCGATGAGAAGCCATCGAGGAAGCCGACGACAGGTGTCGGTAAAGACGTCGACGGCGATGTACGGGAGAGATGGTGCGTCGATGGTTGGCGGTGGCAATAGGAGGAGCGACAGTGGCCGTGGGAGAAATGACGGTATCGCGGTTGTGGATTGAGCAAGAGAGAGAACCGTGAGACAGTGAGAAATCGCGCGAGGAGGAGGAAGACGGCGGCGCAGTGGTGCCGGAACCGGCATGGTGAGGCCAGCGAGGCCGGCGACAGCCACATGAGGCGGTGCGGTGGTGGAGCTACGATGGAGAAGCAGCGATGGCGTGCGGCAGTGGGCCGCATGGTGAGGAGAGAGAGAGGATGCGCCAGTGGAGAGAGAAAGGCTCGATTAGAGCACTTCGGGACATGCTTTCTTCATATCTGCAAAGTATGAGGTCCAGGCAAGTATCTGTAAACCTTCTCTTTGGTCTAATTTTGTATCTGATGTATTTTAGATACTGTTTAGAATTTTTACTAACATGCATGAATTTTTGGTACACCCATTTAATTATTCTGGACATGCATGTATAGTTCATTGGATATTTTGGGGGTTATTGGACTGAATTTTCTGATTTTGGAGAGTTTAATATTTTTTGAAAGTTCGAATAATTTAATGGACATTGTATATTTTTATTTTAATATATTTGTATAAAAAAATGAGCATGAAACTTTGCATTGGCCGTGTAGTCACATGCACGTGCCGGGTTGTGGTCACTTTATTTGGATTTAGAAATTAGACACTTTGGCCAGCTCCCGACGGGAAGATTTATTTAGAAGTTCTTTTTCGCCGGCAGGAAAGGCTTGGAGTAGTGACCCTTCTCATTTGGACAATTTGACTTGACATTGAAATATATTTGGACGTCCTAATATATCTGACAAGTTTAAGAAATACACCCAAAGCCGCGGGTGATAAAACATAGTGAGCAATCTTATCTATGGGTATACAGTACATGGATTTTGGCCTAAGGTTACCGGAATTATGTGTAACCCTTCCTTAATCTAGTCTTTAAATAATGAGAACCCAAATTTGGTGCATAATTTATATTTTTTGTATTAATTGGTATTGGACTTTGATTTAAATATGGATTTTTGAACTTGGATTTGAGATTCATCAATTTTTGCCTATAATTGGGCTTGGTATGTCTCATATAAAAAATTTTGATTATACGTTTTGATCCGGACCTTTGGAATATCTGTCGCGGTGCTGCTTCGGTTTCTGCGCACGCTATTGGATCATCCAGCTATCGGATTCTGTCCCAAATCACAAGCTGATCGGGCATTGAACTTGGACTCGGACTCAGATTTAGACTCGGATCGACATCTGTTTTGAAATTGATTCGAATCACCTCTGTTTTGGTTGTATATATGTTTATACATATACGTTCCGATGAGGGTTATTTTTAAAATTTAGACATTTGTTTGGACATGGATATTTGATTTGAGTACGAGACTACCATTGGATTTTAAAATTTAGATATTAGATTTCGGTTAAATTTGTATTATCGGCGATTTGAAATTATTCTGAAATTTGATTGGATTTTCACCCATTTGACATTCCCTCTGATTTATTAAACTTCTTTTGACTAAATATGATACTTGCTGGGCACTAGGTTTATTTTTTTATTTTGTCCCTTCAGAGTAGAAGGTTCAGATGCAGTACAGGAGTAAAGACGTGATCGGTCAGTTATTCGTTTGTTTTGGTGAGTTTTGGTTTTATTATGATTTATATTGATATTTAATGTATTTAAATTTTTGAATTGACCGGATATGAGCTTATTGTTATATTTCATGACTAGTTAAATATTATGTTATATTTGATAATGATTTTTGGGTTAGATTATTACCTCCCTTACGATGATTGTAGAGCATGTCACATTTATATTGTTCGGACAGTTATTCGATAAGGTCCTGTGAGAATTTTAATTTTATTGAGTATATATTTTTATTTATCACACCCGAATTTTAGGACTTAATATTATTTATTTAAAATTATTTGGGATTTCAAATTTTAGAAATTATAGTTAATTATTTAAATTAACCTGCTTGGTTCGGGTTCTTGACAGAGGTGGTATCAGAGAAATGTGATAAGGAGAGATACTTTGAGTTATTTTGGATAAATAATTGGTTGAATATTTGGGTATAATAAGTATTACATTTGGTTGATAATAGAAAATTTAAGTCGTAAAAATGTGTTGAATTAGAAGGTCGAATCCTAGGGGTTTGTGTTTAGATTGAAATGATGATCATCTGATGATGATGAGTTGCACAAGCGACGTAATGTATAATTTGATATAGTAGTTAAATTAAAATTTTATTTTATTTCTACAAATATGTAGAGAGTTTATTAAAATTTATAATTTTAAAAGATTAGTGGTTTGAAATTAGAGCTGGTCTGAAATCTCGCGGAGTAGAAGGAGATTTCTGATTGATAGAAATGTTAGCGGTGAAAGTGAAGATGAATGAAGATTCTTCAAGATTGGATGCGTAAATAAAGATGAAGAAGTTTAAGTCAAATCAACTCGTTTATCCTTACTAGAAGAGAGGACAATGAAGTGCAAGTATGATTACGTTGGCAATGATGATGTTGCTCGTATAGAAGCTTGAAGTTATAGTTAAAGCAAGAGAAAGACTAAAGATTGTCCATTCCCACTCGTCGCTATGATCGGGTGGATAGTTGTTCTTGTAAATCTTTCATCGCTGAAGAATCGAAGGTCAAAGAGTTCGTGGTTTGATCTCCTAAAGAAATGATCTAGAAGAGGTTGAAGAATTTAAAAGATTTGTTGAAACATGATAGTAGATGAGGACTTCAAGATTCAATCTCGAAGTAGTTGGTATCATTCAGACGCTAAATTTATGACGAAGAGCCAGATCATACCCAATTAATCAAGTATGAGTAGTTTCAGGACAAGCATTTTCAGAAGAAATTAGAGTATTGGAGTCAAGACTCGAATGATTAATTTGCTATCATTCAGAAGACACGCTAAAAGAAACTCAAGTGAAACAAAGTATTCTTCATGAAGTTTGAGTTCGCAAGATCAACCTGCAAGTTTAGCGAGAAAAAGTTTGCGAGACGAGTTTGCTTCGTCTAAAATGGAGTCTGCTTCAAATTACTGCCTGATATGCTATTTGTTGAGGGATCGTATAAATTTCCAACATTTGGATTCCAAACGTGTAGATATAAGTCAGACTTTTTTGGCAGGGCATTTTGCATATGCAGCCTATGAAGTTAGAGCTAGATCCTCAGTCGTTGAAGACTTTTGACAAGTCCGTCCCACTCTGTATTCAGGATATGAGTCTATTGAGTTTCAAAGAAGAATTAGTACGAAGGCTCAAAGGTTATTCTATGGTGTTGTAAGCGAGTTATCTGTTGAGATAGCGGCGTGGAATTCATCTGGTATATATGGTCACATCTGAAAGTCATTCTGTGATCATTGAAGATATTTTGATCATCTGCGAGCTTGAAGATATTTT